>JAPQRQ010000016.1:26645420-26712263 GCA_037367365.1 Apogon talboti
ATCATTTCTCCTGACCATGTAGTCACCCCAATATGGACATCTCAAGTGATGTCAATTTTTTTGGGACACCCTGTAAGTATTAACAGTTATGGGTATTTGTATTAGTTATTGGTAGTTATACTAGTAACAGTTGTTCTAGTTTTTAACAGTTGTAGTTCAGTTTGCTGTGCATCCATGTGTCTCCCCCTATTTCCACCCCTTCTCCCCCTTGTTCCAATGTCTGTCTCTCTCCCTCTTCCTGTCTCTGTCTCATTCGTTATGATGTGGCACAACATAAATAAAACTTGATTGTGTACAGTGCTTTGGCCAACTGTGTTGTTTTTAAAGTGCTTTCTAAATAAAGTTGAGTCCATTTTCTACCTTGTGTCTCCATGTCTTCATGTCAGGTGGTCACTCTTTGTCCATCTACACCACGTCCATCCCGTCCACCATCACCAGGCTGACGCTCAGAGTGGCCATAACGCTGAAGGACATGGACACCCTCGCACCCAAAGTCCCGGCGCTGAGACATCTGGACGTGGAACAGAACCGGTCCAGTGGGAGCCTCTGTAAAAGGATCCCCATGTTGTTCCCTGAGCTCAGGACGCTCAACATCAGGTGAGAACATGGCTATACCGTATCCACGGAGACCGCAACGCAAAGATATTCAGGTTATTCCAACATACGATGGATGAATTATGTCCTTACCAAACGTAGGGTCAGGATCCAAAACAGAACAATAATATATGATGTGAATTAATTTCCAAATACAGAAGAGTTTAATAAATGGTGACCTGAAATAGAACCCGAAGTGGAACATGTAAGAAGATGACATAGCAGATGCAACATGAATCTTTTACATTCAACATGAATGTAAAAGATGTAACAACATAAAGTGAAAAAAAGACTCAACAAGAGGAAAAAGAAAATGGTAAAATGATGTAATAGGTGACAAATCATTTATGTTAATTCATGATGCAATTAAAATGTAAATTTAGGTTCAGAAGAGTCTCTGCTTTTATTTTTTGGGTTTCAAGCTGAGAAAGATTTGGAACTATGGGATAAAAATCACAAATTAAAAAAATCATAAAAAATAATAAAGAGTGCTTAAGAATAATTAGTCTGTTATTGATACATGATCATTAAAACAGCACTAAAGACAGCATTAAACAGTTTTAGTTTGAAGAAGAAAACTTGATGATACCATAATACAGATGTGTAGAAACGATGATCTTTATCCTTTATTCAGTGACTGATCCGGTCTGTGGACACGTATTGTGTTGATTTTTTGGTGGTTTTGGTTCTAAGTATGTTCTGGTACCAGACTGACCCCTGCTGGTCAGAGTTTGGAACAACAATACTACATAGAAACACTCGTAAGAAGATTAGTGCCATCGGGTTTAAAGTGCTTTCCCTGTTTTCCCTAAGAGTGCAGTGTTTAAGGACCTCCTGTGAGACAATCTTTCAAGAAAGAAGCAAAATTTTACATCATTTACACATTTAACACTGCATAAAAAATTTTTGCAAAACAAGTAAAATCCAAAATGCAGTAGTTGCATATGAAACTTTCCAGGTTGATTTTGTGTGTGATACATTGTAGCGTTACTGGGCAGAAAGTCCTTAAACCTATTCAACATGTTGTAATTCAAATGAACATGAGGAACATTTTCATATAAATAGCAGATTTCTTCTTTATCTTTATATTTCACACTGTACATTTTCAGCCTGTCCTCCCTGCATGTTATTTTTGTAACTTGCCGCTGCTGCCAACTGTCAAACTTCCCCATGGTGGGATCAATAAAGTCTTATCTTATCTTATCTTTGTCCAATCACAGGCAATTTCAGACAGGTAGGCGGGTTAAACACTTGATTGACAGCTGTAATTGCCAGTTGCTGTTCAGAGTCATGTCCTATCCCTACTGGTCCCCTTATCAAGATACAGCCAATAAAAGTGAACTGAAGTCCTTGTTTCTGTCAGTTTTACAAATATCCTCTGTCTTCTGTCCAGGTTTGTTTGTCGGGAACCAGAGAAGGACCTGCTGTGCCTCCACAAACTGAAACACCTGGAGCGCCTGGAGCTGCTGGTGGATCGTCTGTTCATGAAAGGTCAGATGTGGCCGACGCCGTTCGTTCAGGGTCTGATCAACCAGCTCCGCCAGCTGTCGGGAAACCGGATCTATATCGTCACTAAGACACAGAGGAACCTCCTGCGGGAATGTGACTGTGAGTACGAGGGCGACTGAGGCGCCGAGCGGCGAACCCGGTTGACGGATGATTTCCTCCTGACATGGAATGAGCTCCGAGTCGCCATTGGCCAGAGGACAGAATGACCACAGCTGCTGGCGAGGAGAAGATAAACGCCTCCAGAAGATGAATGAATGGACTGAGACGGGCTTTGAATGGTAACGGTTTGACAGCAGCAAAGAGGGTCGAAGAACTGAGAGCATTTGGGCCAAAGACAGATTCTCTTTTTGATTCATTTCTCTATTAATGACAAATCTCATAATATAGTTTTATAATGGGATAAATATCATTGCATTGGTTAGTTTGGTTTAAATTGTTATCTTTGTTTCCAAAATACCTCAGAGATGGATTTGACTTAATTTCTCTTAACATTGATTTTTTTTTAATGTTCTACCTCTAAATTTCTAAAATATTTTTCGTGCTCAGGCTGTAAATAATAAGTTTCTACCACAACTAATCGTTTACTTTCTTCACATCTCAAATCTCCCATTAAACTTTAAGGAAATATTGATGTTTATAATCTATATGGACAAAAGTATTAGGACACATCATGTCTACAGCTGTAAGATGTCCTGTCAATGATGATTTTAGATATAAACATCAATATTTCCAGTCAATATGAAACTATATTATTATGAGATTTGTCATTATCGTTTTGTATCCCAGACCCCGTTAGAAAAGAAACACCTGAATTCAACCTGTCAGAAATACTTTTGTCCCTAAGTCTAGAAGTACCATCATGAGAGACGGGATAATAACACACCCTCACTCTCAGTAGCCAATCAGATTGCAGAATCTGATCATCTGAATTCTACCACCCTAGATCTGCATCCTAGTCTGGACTGTGATCAGGATACAGTCACAGATTGACCCTACTGTGATGAAGGAAGTGAGAGCCTTTTACATTTGGCTGTAATTTACGACATCACCACTAGATGTCTCTGAATGATCCACATTAACCCTTTAATAAAGAGGTACAAATAAATCTACGTTTCAAGGTGAGTTCAAGAAAAGAAGGTAAATGTTTTCAATCACCATAAATATTATTTTTAACAATTTTTCCAATTGTTTAATTATGTCATATTATTTAAACTTAGAGGTAAAAACAAAAAACTAATATATTGGGGACGTGTCTCAGATCTGATTCAGGGCTTCATCCCACCTTAACATGTTTCTGTCTGACAATGACAAAAACATTTATGATATTTGTCGCTGAATGTATAAATTATTTTGACATTTCAGATCATGGTGTCATGTTGAAGAATTATGTGTTATCAGGATAATGTTTTGCCAAGTTGCTTTTTGGCACCTATTATATTTGGTTTAAGAAGCGCTTTTTTCATTTTGTATTGACTTTCTACTTTGTTGCCAGACATTCAAAAAACAACCACTTTTTATTATTACCCCTCAGCCCGAGGTGTATTGAAATCGTTTGGTCGTCTGTCTGTCCGTCTCTGTCCATTCAATGACGTAACGACATTATCTGAAGAATGCATTGAGATATCTACACCAAATTTATAATGTTGATGCATCTTCTCACGGAGCAGAAGACTACTGAAAATGGGTGACCTTGACCTACTTTTTGGAGGTCAAATGACGACTTGTCTTTTCAACGACATAATTGCATTCTCTGAAGAATCCATTGAGATATCTGTACCACCTTTATACTGTGGATGGACGGGTGTTAGTGCACAGCACGTTCTGTTTTTTTTTTTGGCTTTGAAGTGTAGCTGATACACAAAGCAAAAATGATGCTTGAAAGATGACGTCTGATGTGATGAAGTATATTAAGGCTGTAAAGTGAAACTGATGGTGTACGTCAACTTTTATAAGCGGAATAAAAAAATTAATTATGTTAAAATTGAATATCGTGGGTTTTCTTCCCTGTTTAATTGATCAAACTGCTAGAAATTGAAAGGTTTTTTTGGTCTTCTTAGAACCAAACGGCCTCTTCATCTAACTTTAATGCTTGTTGACATCAATGTATTCCTCATTTTCTTCAGTCTTTACTGAAAATAGTTCAATCTGAGCTCCTTCATTCATCAAAAAAATTCTACTGGTTTTATTAAACTTATACATTTATTTTGAGTTTGAAGATTCATAGCTATAGAGATGCAAAAATTGCTTCACAGAAAGATGCAAAAGTGTTTTAAAGCTAGATTCAAAGTTCTACATTAAAAAGTTAAGGTATGCTGAAGGGAAATAAGCAGACAAATAAATAAATAGAATATTTTCTGAATGTTTCACAGTTATGTTCCATAACTCATAAATGTGCCTTAGGAGGTTAAAGATATTACATTAAAAGTGGGTTTTGTTTACTATTTCATGTTCTAATATGGTCCATGTTTTCTTTCCTTCCTTGTCCCCTTGTTCCTTGGTTGAGCTGAGATAAGTTGTTCTAATTTAATGAAAACATTTGCATTTATTACAGATGATTTTCCTCATTTTCCCCTTGAGTATTTCACAGGCAGGTGCTTGTTCTGATGATCTCATTAAAAAGTCGGTTAATTTTACATGACGCACATGATTCTACGACAAAAAGTCGTTTTATATTTAGGTTCAGTTTTCTTCTATCAGATATACAATATAAACCTTAGAAATAACAAATAAACTAATTTACAGAAAAAGAAAATGCAGCTGACATCGTAGTAAAAGCTTCTGTAAAGACCTTTCTAAGTCCACACCGAGTCCAGTAGTTGTGTTTATCGTCCTGGTCTACCTTAAAACTCCAGCAGGTGGGTCAGTGGGTCCACAGAGTTCAGGACCATCTCTTGCCTCTGGCCGTAGACCCCCTCCTCCACCTTGACCCCGGCCCTGGTGCACTTCTCTGAGGCCTTCATCAGGTCCCTGCAGGCAGACACCAGGCCGCTGAAGAGCTGGGCGGCCCACCACGTCTCGCAGCCTCCCTCGTATCGCATCCTCCTCCTGGGCCCCGGCTCGGCCCGCAGGGACTCCTGGGGAACCAACAGGACGCTGCCGGGGAGATCGAGGACCGAAACCGGGGACGCTGTGCCTTGGCGGAAGAATTTGGTGGTCATCAAAGTGTTGGCTGTCGAGGAGAGGACAGAAAAAGCATTACAACTTTATTAAATCAACAAACAGAATGTTGGACCAGGACTGTACATAAAGTCTGAATTTCATACCATTTTACTAAAGGTATTCTGTTGACTGAAAGTGATGAGTTTGCATCTCTAAATACTTATACACTCTCAACCTTTATTTGCACGACTTTATCAGTTTTTCAAGACAGTGGGAACAAGACCATAAGAATCAGTAACCCTACATACTCCGGCTGTTCCTGTGGATGGTAAGAGTTGAGAAAAAAGCCTTTAAGATGCATAAAACATATTCTGTAAAAGTGTCACGTAGTTTATCTGTCTTTTAAAAAAAGAGTTGTCATATCAGTTTATCATATAACCAGGGTTTGTCAAAAATTTATTCTAAATAACTATAGCTTCCTGTTTAATGTGACTAGATAATATTTTATATAAAGAAGAACATCCTGTATGTTCTTCTAACATGAGTTATGATCCAGTATTAATCCTTCGCTCACTAAATCAGACATGATCTTGGAAAACCTATTCCTGATTCATCTGAACTTTCCTGAGCATAAACCTTACAATGTCAGGAAGATTAAAGTTATTAAAACGTCATCTTACCCATCTCATTAGTGACGTCCTCAGTAGCTCCATCAAAGAAACACACAAACACAACCATCCCCTCCTCGATCTGACGACAGCAGAGACATAAATCACACACTGGTTCAGGACAAACCCCAGTATTTCCTCATGTTGTGTCACTGTGTCAATGAAGAATGAGTCGGTCCTGGTTCTGGTTCTGGTCCACTCACCTTGGCCCATTGGGCATCTGCTCCATCCAGTGCTGGTCTGATCTGGACTTTAGCCCGGCTGCACTGTTGGACAATGGTACGGGCTTCGACCCTCCTCGGCCTCGGACAGGGAACCGCACTGAACAGAGAAACGGCCTGTAAGTCACTGTATGACATTCCTGTGATTCCTGATTATGAGAATAAACAGCCAAAAAGACATAAATCCTAATTATCTGATTATTTCACAGCAGTTATATTCTGAAACTCTACAGTTTATTGACCATTTCATGATGTATAAAGGCCACATTTTATTATTTCTGTTTGTTTATTTGTTTATTTATTATAACTGCAATATAGATCCTTTTACTTGCAACATAGTTTATATTACTTGATAAATAGTTTTTATATGCATATTTATTTTATTTTGTATATACAGTGTCTGTTTTATTTATTCCTGTTGCCATGTGAGCCATTGCATTGAAATCTCATTTTGATGTAAATCTGATGGACAAGTTAAGTTTGTCTGTGTTTATTAAAGAAGCAAAACTTTTCTTTGTGCCGATTCAAGACCCAGTAGATAGATGTGGTGTTTCCTCTGGACCCTAGTTCACAAAATGACATCTTTTAACCCTTGTACATCCCTATAATTTGTTACGTTCTATCCTCAAAACTGCACATGCACAAAAAACTGCTACAAACCCATCATATATCATTTTTCCACATTAATCTCTTAAAGAACTCCAGCTCTGCTCAAAACTCTGAAATGTTGAATCATTTTCAGGATTTTAACCCTTTAAATGCTGCTCTGAAGGCACCCTTTAACCCTGTCAGACTCATCCTCTACAGGAGTGTTTTTCTACCTGTTCACCACCAGAGGGTGTTTGTCGGTCTGGGTCTGCAGTGACCCAACGATGGTGAACACAGGCCAGGGTTTGTTGCTAGGGGCAACCACAGGCTCCAGGCCATAACTAGGGTTCCTCTTCACTGGACAGTCTACCTCCAGGTTCCGCTTCCTCTTCATCTGCTGGCTGCTGCTGCCACCTTGTGACTGCAGTTGGGTTTTCTGACCTGGAGCTGGACTCGTTTCCTGATGTGTTTGCGGTTCTTCTGTGATCTCAGAGGAAGGTTTGATGTAGGTTTGTGGCCTGGTGATTCCTTCAGGGAGGCTCGGTTCTGTCTCTTGTGGAGAATTCTTCTGGTTTTGGTTCTCAGTGTGGCTGCTGTTCTGGATGTCCGGTCTGGTTGGAGTCCGGTTCTGGAGGTCGAGGGTGGTTCTGGGTTTCAGATGGATGAGGATGGGTATTCTGGACGTGGGGTTGGGGGAGGTTTCAGGCTTCTGTTCTAGTTCTGGGTTCTTCCTCTGTTTCCTATTGCATAATGAGCAGCTGTTGATCCACTGCACCACGTCAGCCCTCATGGTTTTCCAGAAATACCTGTCGAAGATCATGAATCTGTTAAACATTTGGTCTTTACACAGTGTATCAGGCCAAATTAACCCAGGGCCAGATTAGACCTGGGTATAATTTGGCCCAGGCCAGAGGATACCCCACTTGTGTAAAGAGGATTTGATTGTATTTACTCACTTTTATTTACAAAGAGAAAATATTTTTTCATGGCTTCACGAATCTATTTCCTTGGACACATGTAACACTACACCACCTCTGTCCAACTACCACACCTCCTGTCCTTATTACAGCCGTTCAGAACACTCCAACCTGAGTGCATGATCTTGAAAACAAGCCCGATCATTTGGATGTTATCAGTGTTTAACTTTGAACATTTTTATTGTAGTGAGGACTTGCTAGTCTTACAAGTTGAAGTTTCAGGACATTATGACCTTTATTATATTATGAACAGTCAAATTAATTGTTATACTTTATGTTACAATTGCATTATAATATTTTGTTTTAATTGTGAGTTTATTTTAATGTGTAAACACTACTGAGAAGTGTGGTACTGATGTTCGATCTCTGTGGAAGTCTAATATTTTTACCGACTGATGTTTTTCTGGTTGAAGTCATAGATGTTTACTCTAGTATTTATAGTTTTTCTCACTTAACTTACCTGAGAAAGCTGAACCCCCAATAAAATGTTGAAAAATTAAGTAATTCTTGTGTATATCACTCAACACTACTGATATGATGGGGTATAATCTGGTCTAGTTCGCTTTAACCCCAGGTATAGTCCAGACTGGGGGGTAAACTATGACCTATTAGAGTGGGATCTACTGGGTGGAATCCCCTCTCACCTCTCGTTGAGGAGCCTGAAACACTTGCTGACGTCCAGGTGGTTCAGCTCATCATGGAACTCTTTCAGAGCGTCTTCAACCTGCTGTCGGTTCCTTAGCACCAAATGTAGTCGAGTTCCTCTGACCAGGTGGAGCTGTTCATCTGGGGAACAAGGAGGCAGCTGTTAGGGAGTCTCGTTCCTGTCTGGCAGAGCACAAGAAAAATGCCTTCTGTGGCCAAGTTTCACCACAGGATTCAGTCGAGGTCTCAGATTGGACAAACCTCTGATGGTGAACTTCTGGCAGAACCTTCTGAAGGTGTTCTTCTCTACGTAGGTCAGTCCAGGTGGATAGGATTGTCTGCAGAGGTACATCTCCACAGCATCATATTTGGCAAAAAAGACCTGTTTATTTAAATGAATATATTCAGTATCATGTCATCCTGCAAAATACAGACTGAAATGTTTTTTCTCACCATTCTGAGGAGTCGTGAATCACTTTAAGACCATCTGATGTGACGTTCTGGTATATTTTTGTTGTTTTGTTTTATTTACCTTCTCCTGGTTACTGTTTTCTTCCTCCACCACACCACGCTGAGTCTGTTCAGCAAAGACACAATTTAACTTTATTTACAGAATGAAAACTAACAAGAATGCATTTCATTTCCAAAAACATGTGTCCATCCTGGTTCATGGTGCAGCTCTTTTATTTGGTTTGGTCCCAAAGTTTCCTTTAATCCTCAAAACCGAGCCACCAGTGACCAAAAGCATCTACTGATTTAAACTATTTAATACCTGTTGATCCACTAATCCTATCAATACGTGTAAGTAACTGAGGTAAAATACAGTTTGTCATCTTTTCATGGTCATCAGATATGACCCATTTGGACGTTCAAAGGCTCCGTAGTCACTGTGGAAACACCATCATCTTCTACAACAGTAAAACCCATGGAGTTGGATCAACGACAGTGGATGGACACCAGTTGGTTTACAGGTTTACTCATCACTACAAGATATACGATACAATGGGTCACATGTTGCATATATCTGATGCACCCTGGGTTTGCGCTCAGTTAATGATAGATTTTGCTGATATATGTTCTGTTAAGAGTCGAGCTGGCCAGTCTTACCCCTGAGCCACTGTGGACCAGGAGTGTGGGCACGGCGTCCGGGCGGAGGGTCACCTTCTCCTCACTGTGGTCGAAGCATTCCTCTGTAAAATGAAGCGAACACACGGACGACCAGAGCCGAGGATGCCAGTGTTGACGACCGGTGGCTTTTAACCACTGAGACATTAGAGCGGCATTCTTGAAAGGAAAACTGAGGATCAGAAAAGACAAACCAAATTTATTTATATGTAAGAAACTTCAAACCCTCCTGGATAATCAGGTTTTAATTCAAAAAATGTAGCCTATGTAATATTGATGTTCCAAACTCAGTCTGTTACCAGAACACACTTAGGACCAAAACCACAATGAATCAACCCTATGTATCCACAGCCTGTATCAGTCACTGAATAAAGTATAAAGCTCATTGATTCCATACATCTGTATTATGGCATCAACAAGTTTATTTTAACAGTCGCTCAAAACAACACTGCATCTTATACTCTTCATATGCTGTGTCAGCAGATAGTTTACATTATAGTTCTGTTAGCTTAGCTGTTTTTAGTCTGAAAACAGCCACAGTAAACCACTAATCATCTCTGTTTTCTGTACGGTTTATGTTGTCAATAGCTAATAAGATCTGTTTGGAATCAAACTCACCCATGTAGAGGAAATGCTACCATTTCAGCACCAAACGCCATTCTACTTATTTACAGCTGTGTCCAGTGGAAACAACATGGTTAATCTATTTTTATCACTTCTTTTCTTTGACTCTAAAAACAATTTCTTAGTGGCTCTCATCCCATCTGGTCACTTTCTCACCATAGGACACGGGCAGTGACTCACTACTCCCTCTAGTGGTCACATAAATCCCTCGGCTCATTGCTGGAAATAAATTCACTTCATATCTGTACAATCCAACAAATTGGCGTCTTTGGCAGAACTTCACAGCTCTTTATTCTAAATACTCTGAGGACAATCTTTGGTCATTTTTTTTTACATTGTGAAAGTAGAAATACTACATATAGGCCTTTTAAAATATATGTTATAGTGATCAGTTGTTGCTTGCAGTGTTAGTTGTCTGTGTTAAAATTCCAGTTTCCTCTCAGACACCATTTTCTCAGTAACGCTACAGCTCTAAGTTGTATAAATACTCATAGTGGTTATTTTGACCGAGTACCAGACAGTAACAGATGAGGTTTTTTCTGTTTTCCATTAAAATACAGGTCGTACTTGTGGAAGGTGAGGCCCAGGCCTCTCTCCACTGGCCCACAGCAGTTGGTGCAGCTGGAGATGCTGCAGCGAAGCCACCTCCTCTTGGTTCTGTTGAGGCAGAAGTGGCAGCTGTTGATCCATCGGGCCAGGTCTCGGCTCATGGTGTTCCAGTAGAAGTGTTTGGAGATCTCCTTCTGACAGGTTCCCAGACCATAGTGACCCTGGTTGTCGTGAAACTGCTTCAGGATTGAGTTCACCTGAAGGGAAATGTAGAGGAAAAGCTGGTGGATTCTCCTTTTAATCATGGACTACAACTGTCTTTGTTCATGTTTCACAATGTAATGTTTTTACAGGATCCAGTAAGCCTGTAAAAACAGGTCAAATGTTTAATAAAGGCAAAAAAATAAGCTTGTAGGTCAAAATGTCGAGTAAAAATCAGACAGATGTTGGTGTTTGAGATGTTTAGAGATACAGATCAACACATCACATGTATAAAAAATGAAATACCCTCAGTACTTTAGCAGCAGTAATGCCAAAAACAACCAATAATGCAACACTTTCTGTAAAATAATGCAATGACACTGGCACTCAGGTCATTTAAAAAGGATATTATTTGTGCAGAAGGTCTGTATAAAGTTTGTTATTTAAAAATTTCTAATACCATTTTTATGATTCCTCTGAAAAGCAGCTCATGTAATAAATCAGCGTCATCTCATCCAGTCTTCCAGGTCATACTCTGCTGATATAAGACCACTGATTCAAAAATAAACTGAATTAACTCACCTCTTCTCTACTTCGCGGTACTCTGACAGGTGGAGAGACTCTGGTGTACATCAGCACTCCATCTAAAACAGAGGATATGTGTGTAAAATCATGCATTTAATCTAATAAAACAGGACCTATATGTACAGTACACTAGTACTTCTAGTGTAAACTAATAAAAATTACCAAAGTGTTATAATATTGTGTTGTACAGATATGAAGTAAATTTATTTCCAGTGACGGGGAAAGGGGATTATGTGATGTTTAGAGGGAGTAGTAAGTCACTCTGCTGGTCTCCCATGGTGACGAAAACTAATGCTTTCACCAAAGTGTCAGAAAGTGATCAGATGGGATGAGAACCATTAAGAAACAACATTTAGAGACAAACAAAAGAAGTGATAAAAACAGATGCATTGTGTTGTTTCCACTGGACACAGCTGTAAATCTACAGAATGGAGTTTGGTGCTGAAATGGCAAGATTTCTTCTATGTGGGTGAGTTTGATTCTGAGGCTTATGAAGGTATAAAGTTATTATATTTGCTAAGTTGCCGTTTGTTGATCCAAGGTTCAGACTAAACTGTGACAGTTCTGACCTTATTTGTTGGATTCCAAACAGATCTTTAGTTCAGCTACTGACAACACAAACCGAACAGAAAACAGAGGTGATTAGTGGTTTTACTGTGGCTGTTTTCAGTCAAACAACAGAGCTAAGCTAACAGAGCTATAATGTAAACTTATCAGTGGACACAGCATATGAAGATTATAAGACACAGTGTTATTATGAGCGACTGTTAAAATAAGCATCTATGAGTTTTAGTATGAAGAGGAGAACTTGATGATACTATAATACAGATGTGTGGAAAGTCTAATGATTTTGTAGCATTAATTTGTTTGCATTTTTGCTGCCATTGGTGCGTTCTCGTTCAGGAGTTTTCTCTCCTGTTCACAGTTGGATAAGTTATTGAATATTAATACTACATATAACCCCTTTAAGGTAAATAAATACACATAAATGTCAAATAAATGAGTGATGCTGTCTGTATCTGTCACTTACCTACTAACCCAAAGCGTTTGGCCATCCTCTTCAGTGAACTCCTGCTGCTCTTACTATGTAGAGGTAAAACCCTGTGGCTCAGATACCTGGAACACATACAATAAACCTCCTTGTAATAAAACATCAGCTATAAATCTATGGTCCACGTTCAGATCGTCGGGTACCTTGCAATCTGGTTATACGTCACGAAGCTCCGCTCCTGAACCATCTTTCTCTCCTGGTGGACCCTGAGGACCTGGACCATCCTGGGATCTGGATCAGGAGCTGGGAGCGAGTACTGGTGTTCCTGAAGCTCCACCGGGGCTTTGGAGTCTGTGGATGAAGACAGCAGATCCTCCAGGGTGTTGGAGTGGAGGACATCCACACCTGAAGGGACCGGGACCTGGAGAGGAGGCTCATCAGTTAAACATAATGTGGTGCACACTAATACCCCTCGACCAGAATGGACAGACGGACGGACGGACGGACGAACAGACAGACAGACGACAAAACGATTACAATACCGCTTCAGCCTGAAGTTGGCCAAGGGGTAATAAAACCTGTTCAGATGCAGATTATACATGTTTTACATACAAGGTTAAGATGATTTGAGGATAAATACAGTAACTAGAACACATTTTTACCAAAGACCATAGGACTCATCCTGTCTTCTACACATTAGGGATCATTACCAGAATTTGGAGCCTAATTTCATAGGTTCACCTTCAACATAACATGGATCCTAGTGATAAAAATGCAGATTTTTTTTGGGAGAATTATTAACATAAAGTACAAAACACACTGAAATCCTATGTGTCTAATGAATATCTAATGTACACAGTTTGACAGAATCTGACTGAAGGACACACAGGCTGAACATTAGAGGATGTAATATTGATTTTTAAAAACAAATTTCATGATGTAGACTCGTATTGAAACAACAGTAAGAAGTGTGAGTCTATGTCACCAACAAAAATCCTATACCTCACATTAATGTATGGGCCTCATTTAAGACACCATACAAACAAATCTTCTCTTATTTTTGTTTATATCCTATTCTCTTACTTTGTTAGTATCCATAGATTTGTGGGATTCACCAATGTTTTCTTATTTTTACTCTTTTTCCAGGTAAGGGAAAATTTTACGAGTAGTCAAGTGCATTTTACTAAGATAAGAGAAAAACATCACAGCCCAGGAAAGAACACATAACACAATCTAATTCTGAATATTTTATGTTTTAGAGGAATTTATAGGATTGATTATTAAATTTGTGGCTGAAAAATATCTAATGTTGACTATCCTTGTATCAGAAATAATAAAAACACAAATAAATAAACAAAAGGACATCTTTGGGGCACAGTGGAAATAATGATTTTTCATTTTAATATGTTATCCTTCAGATTTGTTTTTGTTATGATAGCCCTGATGTCATGATAAGTCCTTTCAGATTTTCTTGGAAACGAAAAAAAAAACAACTATGGCCCTCCATCTTGCAGTGACAGAAATGCAATTGTTTCATCTCTGAAATTGCTGACCCATAGTCTGCCTTTTGGACACGTCACAACACCTGACCTTGTATGGTCTTTAATGGGCATGGTCGCATGTGGTAATTGGCCACGGCCATTGTATTTACAATCAAGTGAGATTCAACATTCATCACACCTGGGTAAGAGCAGAACTGGACAAAAAGAACGTTTGCGGCATCCAGAGGTGATTCCTCTTACGTTTTAAAGAGAAAATATAAGAGAGATTTAAAGAGAATGTTGCTGCATGAGGTCCAATAATTCTGGTTCAGATTCCATTTCTGTATCCCTGTTTGTTTCTGTTAGAACATGTACAGATCTGTGGTCGTATGTGACCACTTCCTGTGTCACCTTGTCGTCCTGGATCGGCATGGAGACGATGTTGGGAACAGCGTCCGGAGCCAGGACCAGCTGACCCTCCTCCGACACAGTGAAACAGGACGGGTTGAAGTGTTTGGAGCAGAGGCAGGAGCCGGACCTCAGCGAGCCCTCATCCCTCTGAGCCGCCGCCAGCCACATTTGCCGCCGCTCCGCCTCCTTCGGGAACCTGCAAGACCCCATCAGGGCAAAGGTTGCCCATCAGGGTGGAGCTTTAGGATCTGGTGGTCTGTCATGTAGATCACATTCAACATAACCATCATAAACGCGACTGACTTGTGGAAGCTGAGTTCAGGGGAAATGAAGCTGGAGGCGTCACAGCCATAGGCCAGACAGACCCAGACCGGCGGTTCTGGAGGGGGCTGGTTCTGACAAACAGAACAGGCTTTGATCCAGTTCTTCACCACGTCTGTCACCCCGACCCAGTAATACATGGACTGAAAACACACACACACACCTATATTTACAACATTCAAGTTTTTTTTTTTTTAAATCAATTTTTGCAGATTTTTTTCCCCTTTTCACAGTGTGTTTTCTGAAAATGTTTACTTCACTTACAGCAACTTTGAGAAAAATTCTCTTTTAATACGCTGTATTCAGCCGAACTGCCCACAAAATCCAATTACTTTATCAATTGCACTAGACTGTATGTATAAAACCTCCAAAATTCTGAAATTTAGCAGAAACGGGAGGATAAATAAAGTGTTTAGTGCCAGAGGTGGTGCATGCTAACGTTTAATAGGTACAAGCAGTTTCAAAATAAAACAACTTCTTTATTAAAAAAATATCTGACATATACAGTATATTTAATGCTGAAGTAGTTCTAATATATTGACTCATTTAAAATGGAAAAAAAAATTGATATATAAATCTTTTACAGCAGAATTTGGGAAGCTGACATTTTTTGTCATTAGAGACAAATATGTTAGGATTTTAAAGGAAGTCTTGAGGGTCAATAGTTTCACTACAGATCAACATGTTCATCTAAATCGATTCATTTATAGAAAATTAAATAATTAAGGCAGAGTTTTTTTTATGTTTGTAACTACATGATATTTTAAGATTCTCGTCAATAAAACATTGCATAGAAGGTGTAGTGTGTATTCTTTTTTTTTTTTCCATATCAGTGTTTGTTTCCGAAAATGTTTAGTGATACTTTGAGTCTTTTTTTAAAACATGAGGTGTGATTCAAACAGGTTAGAAAAAGTATTGTGTAATAGAAACTCACCGTTACATTCATCTACACTCACCCTTATTTCCCTCACCATCCGTAACTGACCACAGTGGTTGTTGTTGTCATGGTAACGGATCATGATGTCCCGGATTTCCTCATCGCTCCTGACGACACGCAGGAGACGACCTCGGTATCTGCGGAAAAGGCAGCCATCTAGAGGTAAAAAAAAAAAGACCATCTGAGGTTAAAATATCCAAAAATATTTACTCTATTTTTTATTTACATCCATACTCTAATGCAGATGTGTGTTTTTATGTTATGAATGAACAAGAAAGTCTCGTTCTTCTCGTTTTCTCTTACTGGCAGGTATGTCCATGCCCAGCCCCTTTAGCAGACTATCATCACATCCTGTTTCATTCATTCCAATGGGAGAATTGAATGTGAATTACACATTTCAGCCATTTTTTTTGTATTGGACTGACATTAAAGTAACATTTCTGATGCACACAAATCAGGAGAAAACAGACTTTGAAGACTTTCTTGGCACAAACTCACATATCTCATCTGAAGGAGGTAAAAACATGCTGGAAAATAAAACTACTGAAAGGCTGAAGTAATGTTACATACCAGTACAAAAACATGACAGTGTATAATTATATTTAGACCTCATGAATGTGCTTTAATTTGTTCTCAACCCTTCTAACCACCCCTATTTAGTAGACAGGAAGCGTCTCTGCTCCAATCAGTATCTCTTGTCTTTGTACCTTTCAAAATAAAGTGTTTAGTTGCTGCTTTGGTCGCCTTCTTTGAGCTCTTCGATGAATCTGGAGGAAACTTCCCTGAGCGCATGAACAGCTCTACCTGATTCAGGAGCTCAAATGAAGGCATCTGGATGCAAACAAGAAGAAAACAATAGAAAATGGAGCGAAAAACAGGTGAAATCACACAAACACTTTGGTAAATATGACAACTGAACAGCTTCACATTAGTTTTACTGTAATATATGATCATTTTGTGCTGTACATGTATAAGGCTGAGCTCATTTGATCGACTTTATAAACTATTGGAGGTTTAATTTACATCAGTGCATCATATTCTATTAGGTCATCATTTGTTTGTGGTGCTGTCATCCTGTGAGAAGCAGATCTCTAAAAAGTCAAGAAAACAGGCTTGTTTTCAAGCTTTGTGACGATGCATTTTTCAGCCAGTCCAAGAGTTTATTTGTATTAAGGAGCAGAATATTGTTATTTTTATTGTCCAGCTTAAAGGAAAAGTGCCTTAAAATGTATTTAAGTGCAGTAAATGTGCCCGACAAAGACAATCCCACCACTTAATGCAATAAAGTGTAGTTAAATATATTATAATATAGAAAATAATGTTCGAGGATAAATTCTTTATTTAATTTAGAGTCATTGTTGTATCATTATGAGCTGCGGTCAGACCCATTTAAAGGATTACTTTGAGCTCTTTTGCCAAATGTATTAAAGTTTTATACTGTTATTTCATTCCAACAGTTATGCAGATGATACCCAGATATACGTGTCTGTCAGCAGACGACTCCAGCCCAATACACTCACTGTATTAGTCTTAAATTAAATAAGGGCAAAACTGGGATTATTTTGTCTGGCCATAAAGAGAAGAGGATTAGTGTCAGTGAGCCTTGTGTGAGAGCCTCTGAAAACCAAGAATCAGGTTCATAATCTACATGTGTTACTGGACTCAGATCTGACCTTCATCAGCCTGATTAAAGTGGTGACCAAAACAGAAACAGAAAAATAGAAAGTGTTAAGGATTTTCTGTCCAAAAGGTCCAAGAGATGTTCATCTACGCCTTCATCTCCATTTGACTCTATTACTGTAATGGTCTTTTAATTGGGACTTGCCAAAAAAAAACAAAAAACATCAAACAGCTGCAGCTCATCCAGAACCAGGACTAAGACCATACCACATTAGACCAGGTCTAAAATCTTTACAATGGTTTCTAGTTTGTAACAGAATAGATTTAATGTCCTGTTACTGGTCTACACATCACTGAATGGTTTAGATCCATAATACGGTAATGATATGTTTAAGGAACATAAACCCAGTAGGAATTTTAGATCTTAGACCTGTGGATTAAGGTCTAGTCGAGCCCAGAGTCCAGATTACTTTATTCTGTTATTTTCTATTATGATTATTATTTGTGTGTCCGGTACTCTCCTCTAATAATATTTTGTATTGTTTGGACCTTTTATTGTTCTTTTTCAGACTCTCCTTCAACTTTTTTCACTTTATCAAACTTTAATCCTTTAAACTGTTTTATTTTTTGTTTTATTTTTTCCGCTTTCACAATGATCTCCAAATTAAACCATTCATGTTCTTCAACTGTACTCAGTCACTTTATTAAATTTTTATTTAAAATGTGCTATTCCAGCTAAATTCAGCCATGACTCAGCAGCAGTTCAGCTACTTTCCACCAAAGCTTCTTCTCTTCCTTTTCAGCCATTTCAGCTCTTCATTTAGCTTTTATTTTTCATTATAATAGTTTTTCTCTCCTTTATGTTTTTTCAGCTCTTCAGTTTCATTTTCGCTTAAGTAATCTTTTCTAATTTAAGAAATTTAAATTAAATTCCACCATATTTCAGCAACTTTTCAGCTGCAGTCCAGCAAAGCTTCAGCCATTAGCAATTAATCCATTTTAATAAATAAACTTACTTTACCAGACTAGTTAACAGATATGAACAGATTAACAGTTGGAAAACAGATGATGAATAACAAACACCGCTCTTAAATTACGCCGTTTACATCTGCAAAAACCAACATTTATGGTAAGCCTTCATCGCGAGACACTGTATATTCAATTCTTTTCGTGAACGCGCTCTCACCTTAGTTCATCATCCACCAGGGTCACACAAATCAACGCTACACCTACAGCAACTTTCACTAAAATACTCAACTTTTAAAACGCTGTTTTCAGCCAAACTGCTCACAAAATCAAATTACTTAATTAATTACACTAAACTGTAAGTATACAATCCCCCAAATGATCAAATTTAGCAGAAACGGGTAGATAAACGTTTAGTGGCAGCAGTAGAGTGCATTTAAGCTAGTAGCAGTATGTTAACCTTTTCCGATAGGAGTAGTTTCAAAATAAAACACCTTATTTATTCCAAAAATATAACAAATATTTGATGCGTATTTCATGCTTAAGTAGTTCTAATAGACTGACTCGTTTCGAGTGGAAAATGGAAATATACAATATTTTCACAACAGATTTTGGGAAGCTGACATTTTTGTCATCAGGGAAAAATGAGTTAGGATTTTAAAGGAACTGTTGAAGGTCAGTAGTTTTAATACAGATCAATATGTTTATCTAAATTAATTACTTTATAGAAAATTTATTGATTAATATATACCTTTTCATGGTGTTTGTAATTACATAACATTTTAAGAGTGGCAATGACAAAATTTTACATAGAAAATTGTGATGTATGGGTTTTTTTGTTTTGTTTTCGGGTTTTTTTTGTTTTGTTTTAGGGTTTTTTTTGCATTTTTTATATTTTACATAATACTCACGGTGTTTAGTTGTTGTTTTTTTACTTAAATTTACTCTCATTTATTTTTTGTATATCTTAATAATATTGGCAGATCCCCTGTGTTTGTAAAATGTTTAGTAAGTGTGTCATGTTCAGACTAAAAACACAATTTTATTGCTTACTTACTTTAATTACTTTATTGATCTTATATTGTTTTCATATTGTTATGTAAAAACAATTCCAGTTGTAACTCAATAATTTCATCGTTATTATACAAAAATATATTGTATATTATATGGCAGAATTATTTATTATCATGACAGTTTTACCTATTTGTTGTAACCAGAAAAAAATTTATTACGATTTCTGATAAATTAAACATTAATATAAATGGTTATTTTCTCATCATCTTGTCCAATCTTTCCCTCCGTCTTCTCATACTGATCTAAAACCTACAGTTTCAGTGATTTTTATTTTGATAAACAGGAAGTGACAGAGATTGCAAGTTGACGCAGTTGTAATGTCAAACAGCCTGAGCTCTGTTCACTTCCTATGTCTGAGATGGAGTGAAAAGACCTCTAGTGGTCTGGAGGGGACCCAACATGACAGAATGATAAAGAGCAATGACATTGAATAAAAATAAAAGGACATAACCTTCAGAAAAACAAACAAACAAACAAACAAAAAAAACAACAAAAACCTGAGAACTCACTTAACACGAAAAAAATACACACCAACTTAATATTTTTGTTACAGTTTTTACAGGTTTCTGGATTATTGATGCAGCCATCCAAAGGTAAATTTCCAGTACTTTCTGAAAAACATGAGGAAGTAATAATAATTATTTAGTGAATTTCCATTTCTAATTAAATAAAAATTATATCCAAGTCCATGTATAGTGATGGCGTCACTAAAACAATATCAAAAACAACTTTTTAGTTCAAATCAAAGTCATTGCTATGAGACAATCACAAAATTAAAATGTAATATCATTATACATAATATTATGGAAAAAAATCAGATGTGAATTCAAAATCGCTGAAACCAGGCGCTTAAAATAAGTGTTTAATTTTTGTTTTGCATGATTTTTGATGATTTAAATATGTTTAATTCAATCTGTTATCTAGTAAAAGGTCAATTTAGTCTACTTTATTTTGTAAATGTTGTGTTGTCTCATTAAGTGGAACAATGGTTAAGGGTTAAAATGTGCTTCTCGTCATATTATTCTCCAATGACTTTCCTCTGAAATATTGACACCACTGTACTAAAATCTGAACACCATCAGTCTATCCTAAAGTAGTGAACAAAGACATATCCTGCTTATCTGTTAAGTTTTCGTTTAATTAATTTACAATGGTCTGGTATTTTTTATATTTAATTTAATTTAATTTAATTTAATTTAATTTTTTCAGCGGAACCGTTTGTCGCAGATCAGTTTCCGGGAGGGCTGCAAATACTGTCACACAGGTCTATCGTCCATGCGTGTTTTGCTGTAAAGTCGACGTGAGTGTAGTATTTGTTTTAAATTAAATTAAATTTTTTTCTTACTGTATAGATTCAAGATTTCAGTTCGTCGTGTTTTTTGCGGAGTTTCTTCAGAAATGGCGCTCACGGATTCCAGCCGCTAATTCGTAAAGTCCACGACGTTTTTTGACGTTTTGTGGAAGTTTCCAGACGTAGGTAAGACTGAAATAAGTGACACCCGTTAAATTAATCACATAACACTGTGAGTAACAGGAATGTCGGTGACTGAGCTTTATTCTTTAATTAATTCTCAAAAGGAGACACAATGAAGCAACACTCCATTTAAAAATGTGCACATTTTGCGTTTTCTCCCTAACATTTCACTAAATAAATACAAGTCAACACATTTTACAATTTTTCTCAAATAAACAGTTGCATGTCCCTCATTCGGCAAATGTTTTATTACAATAACGTACATTTAACTGTGAGATATTCTCATATTTGTAGAAAGACAAACTCATCCTCAATTAAATTCACATTAAAGCCTTAAGGCTTACGAATTTATACGTGTGAATGAGTAAAATAGTACATATAATAGTTATATAATACTAATGAACAATAAAAAAATAGTAATGGAATAGTGTTAAATAAATAGACTTTATTGAATAACATAGGTTGAGAAATTTAAACAACTACACAGCTGAATTAAGCACATTTAAACCTTTTACAGATTAATTTTGACCATTTTTAGTCTTGTAATAATCAATAAGTACAGAAATGTGTATGTCTTTTACAATGTTTTCATTATTTTTTTGGTCCAGTTGCTTCCTAACATGATTTTCATTTGATGTTCCCGTCGTTTCCATCTTTTACACAAACATCTTCTAGACCATTTTGTCATTTTCATCTTAATATGACCTGTTTTATTAATGTAGGGTTTGTCTTTTTATCATCATCTTTTGGTAGATTTAGTCTTTTTTGTCCAATGTCATTTCTGTTATTTTTCTATTTTTTATGATGTTTGTCTGTTTTGTTTTGTTTTCGTTAGTACAGTATATGTCTTTTTCATTGTATATGTATTTAGTTGCATTATCTTTATAGTTATACTTATTTCTATTGTATTTGGGTTTTTTTTTTTTTTTTACCTTTTCTTCTTTGGTTGAAGGAGGGATAGAGCTAGAACATTACTTATATGTATTGATTTAACCTTCTGGGATCCAGGTGAATATATTATGCACAATTTGCACTTCATTTTATAAAAGATCTTTTTTTTTTTTTACAATTTGTATTATGTTAGAATTCCAACATTGTTCATTTTTGCATGATTTTGAATATTCTAACCCAGCCACTAAAATCAGCACATTATAAATAATGGAAAATTACTACACTAACACCCTTCTCCGAAGTGAGTAAAAAATGCACATTGACACAATTTAGAACATTAGACCTAGCACAAAAAATAATAATGCATATCAACCAATGTTGCTGTTACTCATTGACATATGCCAGGATGAAAAAAGAGTAATAGGTAATCCCATTTTTCTTTTTGTAGCATATTGGGGGGGGGGGGTTCTGCATCAAAAATATGGTTTGTTTACATTACAAACATGGCATTTAAAAGGTTAAAAATACGACAGCTCTTGAGTATTTGGTATTTTTGTTTATGGTTCAAGTTGATGTAATACAAAAAAAAAGTTTAAAAAAAACTGTGAAAAACAAACCGTATGGAAAAATTTCTGGAGGGTTAATTTCTCTTCTTTGTCCTTCCTGTTCTAGTCCAGTAAATCCTCATGCAGGGTTTGGAGGAGAGGCTGGGGGCTCTGTCCATCGCCCGGCGGTCTCGTCCTGATGAGCCCACCTACCTGTTGGACATGTCCCTGCAGACGTCCGGTCTTCTGGCCGTGTCCTGCTCCAACTTCAACGTCCACCTGCACAACAAGGACACGCTGAGGCTTCTGGGAGAGTACCAGGGCCACAGCAGGCCGCTCTGCGGCGTCGCCTTCGCCCATAAGACCCCCGACCTCCTGTACTCTGGCTCCGCTGACAGGACAGTCCGGGCCTGGGACGTCCGGCGGCCTGGATCGGAGGCGGTCCAGACGTTCAGCAGCGATCCGGTTCACGTCTTCTGCAGCTTCGACGTCAACTGCAGCGACGTTCTGCTCTGCGCTGGCACCGAGCAGGTCGACGACGAGGACAGCTTCCTGGTTTTCTGGGACGTCAGGAAACCAGGCAGCAGGATTCTGGGAGTGTACTCAGAGTCGCACAGTGATGACATCACACAGGTCATATATGTTACATTACAGCTTGTGTTTGTTTTCAGCTCGTGTTGATTTGTGTTTTTTCACCTTCCTGTGTTGTTTTCATGTTGTGTTCATAGTGTTATGTCTTGGTTTTTGTCGTGTTCTGTTTTTTACATCTTTTATGTTATTTTTGCATTGTTACTTCTTTATTAATTTTTATGTTTTACATAGTGTTTTAATACAATGTTCATCATATCAGATCTTTCACCTTGTTTTCATCTTGTGCTTCATCTGTGTTTTATGTGGTTTTTGTTGTTATTTTGTTTTTTCATCTTGTGTCATTTTGTGTCTCATGCCTTTTTTTGTTTTGTTGCATTTGTTTCCAGTGTTTTTATTTTGTCTTTTATGTAATTTTTCTTATTTATTATTTCATTTTTGCATTTTTGGTGTGTTATGTCTTTAAAAAAAAGTTCATATTTTTACATAGTTTTACATCGGTTTAGTCTTTCATATACAGTCCTGTGCAAAACCCTCAAGCTACTTTTATCTTTTTGTTCAGATGCAATGGTGAAATACAGTAAATATATGCACAACCTTAAGTCAAAAAACTGAATGTTTTGTAAAGGTCAAATTCACTATTTAGTGTGTATGTGTAGTGTATACTTTGTTCATTTTGTTTGATTGTCTTGTTCATTTTATAATTGTTTTCTTCAATTTGTTTTTTATTTTGATCATTTTTGTTTTGTTACATTTTTTGAATATTTTGTTGATTATCTTCTTCATTTTGTGATCTCGTTCTTTTTTGTTTGTTATTTTGTATGTTTTTATCAAATTTTTTTGAATATTGTTCATTTTGTTGATGATCTTGTTAATTTTCTGATCATTTTGTTTGTTATTTTGTTGATTATTGTGGTCATTTTTACTCATTTTGACTTGGTTCTGGTTCTGCTCTTGTGGTCCCTGCCCTCAGGTCCGGTTCCATCCTCTGGATAAAGACCGCCTGGCCTCGGGCTCCACTGACGGCCTGGTCAACGTGTTCGACGTGAGTCAGGGGGCGGAGGAGGAGGCACTGCTCGCCACCTGTAACAGCGACTCTTCGGCAGGTGGGGTCTGCTGGTCCGGACCGGGCTACACCCAGCTGCTGTGTCTGAGCCATGATGAGGGGCTGCACCTGTGGGACCTGAACCGCCTGGACACCGACGAGCCGCTCACCGTCTTCAGCACCACCGATGCCCGCAGCCTGACGCCGCTCGCTGACAGGGGTGGCGTGGATTACCTGGTAGGGGGGCGGTGGCTGGAGGACGCCCAGAAGCTGCTGCTCGTCGGGGGGAGGAGCAATGGGGACCTCCACCTCCTGCAGTGTGACGACCGGGGGCTCCGGCTGCTCAGGAGCCTGGAGGGAGGACACACCTCCACGGTACGCTGCTTCACCTGGGACGATGCCGGGGAGGGGCTGATCACCGGGGGGGAAGACGCTCAGCTGCTGCTATGGAAACCAGGAGGGGAGGAGCTTACTACGGG
Source organism: Apogon talboti (assembly GCA_037367365.1). Lineage (NCBI taxonomy): Eukaryota > Metazoa > Chordata > Actinopteri > Kurtiformes > Apogonidae > Apogon > Apogon talboti. The sequence continues at coordinate 26,669,629 of JAPQRQ010000016.1, forward strand.
TAAAAAGGCGTCCATGAAGAGCGAATCAGCGTTAAGACTCAAATCCAGACCCCATAAGAAACATGGATACCAGAGAGAGAAGACAGCGACTGAGCAGACTGATGAATTAAAAATGAAAATTAAAACTGATAAAATATAGTTTCATATAGACTTTTTTTTCTCTGTAACTAAAAAAAACTGTACAATATACCAGTATCAATTTTTGTCTTCAATACGGATTCATAAATTATTCTTTTTTCAAGGCAGATTTCTCATTTGACTAAAAACTTTTTTTATTTCCCCTTGCAGAACTAATAAGAGTATCTTATCTCTTTTACATTACAAATATCAGTACAGTTATTCAGTCTTATTTTCAGTTAACATGCATATTTATTAACTCGGTGTAGTTTTGTATCATAAAATCTAAGTCTATTATGACAACTGTTACTGTAAGAGCCATAACATGACAATGATAATAATAAAAGTTGTGTGTGTGCATCCAGGTCAGCTTTGTTCACGCAAATGCCAAATAATGTGGATTATAATCAGCAAACGGAAAAATGGAAAGAAATATTATGGTATTCATGTAAATATGACATGTTCAGTGTCAGTCCTAGTTTAACCTCCATCTCAATATGACACAAAATTCAAAACTTAAATCATGAAAAGAACTGATGCCTTTGTAGATTTACATGATGGCAGTGAACGCCTCACATTTACATCCAGATTACTTCAGACACTTTAAAAATACAGTTTTGAAAAATGGCGAAACTTTGTGTGAGTGAAGGTTGCTGTGTGAGCGATCTATTAATGATAGTGGTTTGTTATATTCAACAGTAACTTAAACTATTTGATAAAATGTCAGGAAATAGTGAATTTAACCAACAATCCAACATGTGTTTAGTTTACTGTGATGGGACAAAAATAAAAACATGAAATCTTCATTTCTGAGAATCTGGAACCTGAAAAAATAACAGATCATTTTTCCAATAATTATTTTTTGATGAACTGACTAGTTGCAGTTTACCTGTGAAACATAACTTAATGTAAAGGTAGGGTGACACTTGGATTTTTTACTTATGAATGAAATTTTTTACCTTTACATTTGGTAATATATACATTATTTCAGCATTATTGTTTTATTTTTGGTGTTCGTGGCTGCCAAAAACAATAGATGAATTAACATATTAATGTCATTTGTGTGTTTAACTATTGAATTTTGCAATAATAAAGATTCTTGATCATTATTTATTGTGCTTTTTCTCCACTTTTCTACATTTAACACAAATTATGTTACATAAAATAAGTGTAAATGTTACTGGGTTGTTAAAATTGCATAAAATCAGTCACTATTATTACTACGGTTATAATAATCATAATATACATCTACTGTCATGTATATTCATTTTATATTTTTTTTATTACTGCCATCACCATTAGAACTACTAGATGAGTACATTTGTTGACCACAAACTTTTTCACACAATTTAATATCGATTAATATCTGAATATTTCAATTTTAGCTCCACTAAAGCTGTTGCTAACATTGAATTCAATAGTGTTTGTATAATTTCATCATATTTTCTACACATTTAATTTTATTCTCTAACATTGTCATTTTGTTGTCTTAGTTTATTTCCACCCAACTTTACATAAAATAGGTAATAAACAGCTCATAATAATCATTTACCTACTAGAAAGTGTGTTCAAAAAGTAAAAATGGCATCATATTAGTGATAAATTTGAAAATGACTTGTTTAATATTTCAACAATAAATAATTCTAATATTTTGAATTCAATTGTATTTATTAAAAATTTGTTTAATGTAATCTCAGTCTACAATATCATTATCATTTTACATGTTAACATAATTTCTTTGCATTTTAAGTCACGTTTATGTCATGATAACCAGATGTTGTTTTGTCTGATGATAAATCATCATCAATCCACTTGGTGTTTTTAATATCTTTAGTGAAGAACTGAATCTGTGTGTCGATTCTGCCCACATGTGTACCATATGTACATGTGTCTCTGATTTGTCTGGAGCGATAAACAGAATTCTTCAGAGATTCCATCTTTCATTGTTTTACACAATTACATAAACTAGAAAATCCACAGATAAACAAACATCTGACACCATCTGCATGTCTCTGGAATAGAATCTGAGGAAAAGACTTGAAGAAACATCTTCAGATTTGGCACAAATGTCCACTGGGTATGAGAGATGAACTGATTAGACTTAATGGTCAGGTTCATTGTGGCCTGTTTTCTAGTCCAGTTTTTTACTGACGTGACTTTCACATGTCCACCCCCTTGACTTCCTCCCTCAGATGACACCAGGACGGGGTTCCTCCTGTTTCTCTGGTCCATGAACTTTAGGAATACAGCAAATGTTTATATGTTTATAACATTGCTATCATATACGGATACAGAAAAGACACTAATTGTTTCTTTTAAGTCAGTAGAATGCAGAAAATGTGTGCTTACATCCCTTTCTTCAGTCTAAATGAAAAGTACTGTGAAAAGAAGTGGGAACATTAAAAAGTGTGAATGCTTTACTAACATTTTGCAATGTTCTGCAAGAATCACGACTGAAAAAAATGAAAATAATAGGAAATAATTAGCAAATAATTTTCCTTTAAAATTGTTATTAATCATCTTATACATCACAGTCTTTAGGTTGAACTTTAACTTTACACACCTCTTAGCTTTTTCTGATTCTGCGTGTAATTACTCAAGTATTACAATGTGTATGTCGTTAATGTCACATTAATATAGTTATGATTCTCTAGTGGATGGTTTATCTATTTAAGATATTATATGGTTGCAAAAATAGTAATTTTTGCACAATTTACAGCTAGATTGGGTCATGACTGACATTTTTACAGAGTGGGTCTCCATAAAAAACTTTGTTACCACTGTTGTAAATGAACCTTAGCATTAGCTTTCCTCATAATGGACCTACATAGTATTGTTATGTAACTGTCCGCGGCTTCCTGCTCACATATCCCGTTTAAATCTCATGGTTTGCAGGGAAATCCAGGTTTCCTTCGCAGACCGGGGGATCCGGGACAAAGTGCGGGTAAAAGGGCTGGGCCTGGGACAGGTTTAGCCTCATTCCGACGAGCAGTGTGGACTCCGCACACTCCGCTTTCTGCCCCGATCCCTTCCCCTCCACCTAACCCACAGATTCAGAGCCTCCGTGCCCCGTCGGGTGATTGACATCCCAACTTGTCCAATCATAGTAGCGGGTGTCGCTCCTGGCAGCCAATCGGCGTCGTACGTGGCCGTGGGCCGCGTCCAGCACTTTGCGGTGCGTCTGTGTTATGTGTGCCATGGTCTCAGCCCAGCAGTGTTGACAATAGGGTGAAAAGAAACAGCCCCGAATCAGAAACGAGCAGAGGAAAACACACAAATCCAGGGGTTTGGGGAAGACAAGCAGTTAAATCAGTAACAGGAATGTAATTGCGTTAATATAATCGTTTTATATAGGCATATTTTATTATTAATGGGAGTTTGAGGATTATTCCGCTGGTACTCGTGGGTTTGGCTATTTCAGGCCAAGATTTTCCTGCTGCTCCGCCGCTGCTCTGCTTGGGGAAGAAAGGCTGTTTGCACCGAGCTGGGGGTAGCCTATCAGTTAGCCCGATAGATTTCCAAACATAGGATAACTCCCCGCCTCCGTCTCCGTTGCGAACCGCAGAGGATCAAGGTAAAGTACTACGATTGGAGGGCTAACGGCCACTCGGTCGGCTGCAGCTCGGGACTCGGGACGGTGTGTGTTCCCCTGCCCGGTCGGTCTGTCAGTCTGTGAGCGCTAGCTAACGGTAGCAGCATTAGCACTGCCCCTGTATTTACATCTGGGATGATGGGTGATCGGCCAAGCCCGCCCAGGTAACGTTATCTTATTAGCACACATGTGAATTTAGACTTTATAATCACTGTTTTCACACATGAGCTTCTTGTGTTGCACAGAATTCTAGTTAGCTGGTGGTGGCTAGGCAGTAAGCTAACCCGCGATAGCCGTAGCACTAACGTCAGCTAGCTGAGCAAAAAATCACGTTTTCTCCACTAAACCTTGATAGCTTTGACCAAAATATGCATTGACCACATGCTAAGATTACTAAAGGGTTTTGTGCACCCTAAACGGGCAACTAGCTAACGATATATACTAAATGAGACGCTGTAACATTTAATCTGGAAGCTAACATTGCTAGCTGGCTAACGTTGGTGAGGTTATCGCGCTGTCAAGTTTTGAATATTACACCGCCAGGCCCAACATGGCCAGCTCCCACAAATGGCTTGATTTTTGAACTCACGCAGCCGATGGCTCACTTACTTCACCACAGTAACTATATAACATGAAATGTGGATTATTACACTGTGAACGGATATGATTTTATGGCGTATTTTTGGCTCAGTGACTGATCTTTCCAGGCTTGAGCTGATGTCAAAGGGAGTTATTATAGGCAGAGGTGGAAAAAGTACTCAGATCTCAGAAATACTCCATTACAAGTAACTCAAAATGCTATATGATGGTGCAGAAAAATGCAGTAAAAGTCAAAGTACTTATGCTGAATGTCTCCTTTCTAAAATTTTATTGTATTTTTATCACTACTGAACACGCATTGGAGAATTTCATGCTGTAATTTGCCGGTGTGGAGCTAATAGATGCTTCATACATTTTTTTTATTTATTAATAATATAGTACGGCTTTGTCTCATGCAAGCATATTATACAGTTGCCAAAAAAATGTCAAAATCACTCTTAATTTCCGCTTTTGCATTATGTACAGTATATCAGTATAAAGCTATGAGATATGAGAGCATGCCAAAATCAAGGTTATTCCACCAAATATTAATGTCTGAACTCTTCATAAGTTGAATTTCATTATATATATAAGTATGAACTTGTTTCTGTTGTTATATTGTGGTATAACAAGCTCTGACAATGTTTTTATTTGGAAATTGGGTGAAAGGTTATAAGTAGTAGTGACTCAGAGATGCATATAATATATGACAGTGGTCTCTTTGTATTTTAACCAGCTGTATGTTTTTTATGACTAGCATAAAGCTGCTATAGCTGTCAAATGTAGTGAAATAAAAAGTATGATATTGGCCTCTGAGATGTAGTGGAATAAGAGTATAAAGTTGCATCTCATGGAAATACTGTAGCACTTAAGGACAGAACTTTTAAGACAGTGGTACTGACTTATATTCAGCAGGGTTTGGCACTAATTGCTGATGTGTAATCCTCATGCTTACAGTGCACAAATAATGTGAAAAGCAGGAGTTATATTTCTTTCCTAGATGTCAATATACTGCAAATGAAGAAATATAAGGCATTACAACTTGAGAGGAAATTTTGATGTGAAAACATTTTGTGTAATACTCTGAAGAGAATTTGTGTTTCAGTTTGTGGGTAAATTTGTCAGAATTTGGGTTAGATGTTGAACTCATAGTGTGATAACATGAGAGGGAGAATGGCTGTTGTTACATGTTGGATTCATGAGTGTAAAGAAAGTGCACATAGGTCTACAACTGAAGTAGATTTATGAGTTATATTACAGCATAGCTTGTCCCCCTCCTTTTGTACATGGCAGCATGGATATTTATCATGTCTCTCAAGATTGTCTCGGTCTATGTATCATTTGTGTAGAATTAGTCTATTTTAAGTCATATGTTGAAAAGGCTCCACAGCTTTCCATTTTTTTGTAAGAAGTGCAGTAATAATCTGATATGAACTTTGGTTTTGAACTAAGATACTGTAGACAGAGTCATCTTTATTGTCAGTGAACAGTACAAGTCCATGTCAACAAAATTCAGTCCAGCAACTACCAGAAATAGTAGCAATGTGCAAATTAGGAAAAATGTGGTTTAATATGTAAATATAGTACATGCACTAAACAAATAAGGGTTTGGGCAGAGAATATGTGCAGTAGATAACAGTGTAAATTGTAAATAATATGCACATTCAAGACAAGTATTAGTCATTAAATGTGCGCAGTGTTAATCCACCATGACCCGGGCTCATGGACACTAAACAGTGTATACACAGGTAATATACAGTAGTAGTGATATCCTGTGGTACATACAACAAACGTGGAGGATACAGTGAAGAATAATGGAGGTTGATGAGAGGTGTTAAATCATGTGTAGAGTTCAGCAGGTTGATGTGAGGAAGAAACTGTTCTTGAATCTGTTGGTGTAACATGCACTGACTGTTTACATGCACAAAGTAGTCCAACTTTCACCCTCTGAAAAAGTGTTGTGATATTTGTCTGAAAACCTGTTGATTTCCATCTCTTTGTTCTTGTTTCTCCTTCTGCCCTGAAAAGCCTTTTGAGCTTCAGTTTTTTTCTCTCTATTTATACTCCAAACGGTCAAACTATTTGCTATTTGTTTTGTGTCCAATACACAGAGATGAACATATACTAGAAATTTTCTCGAAAACCCCAACTGAAAGGCATATTCTGAATGAGGTTAATATTTGGTGAATATGTCAAAATAATGCTCATGAAACTGGAATAATATCCTCATATGAAACTCCTTAAACTGATATTCCCACACTCAGGATATCTAAGTGAAAGAGGATCATAAATAGACATAAATTAGAATGAAATTATGTTATGCAAATTCTGGGTCACTGATTTGGGTCCTTGTTTAATTTTTTTTTCTTATATTTTCACTGACCTAAATAACAATAATATACATCTGTAATAGTATAAGAATATTGTGAGAGTGCTTAGATTTCAGTGTTAGACTGGGTACAATAAAATGATGAATAACCCTATTTTTGTTGAACTTTCTATCATTAAAAGTAAAGCCATACTTCGTCTTAAAACTGTTACAACTTTAAAACGAAAGATGCTCATAACTTCCTTTATCAGAGTCAGAATGCCTTTGGGGAAATTGGGTTTGTTACAGTTGCTCAAGTCAAAATCAGAAATGCAAAATATTTGCATGCATAGAATTACAATAAAATACTAAAGGTAAAAAATATGACTAAATTATGAAGAAATAGTAGTGCAGTTAAGAAGATTGTCCATCCAGTACAGATATTACAGCAATTTTAGATTAGCATTCAAATATTGTAAAACACACTGAGATAAAAACGGAATAATGGTGGAATATTTTGTGCATGCAAGTGTAGTTATGGTGTAACAAGCACAATGCCACCGGTTTACCGTGTTTTGCTGTGTTTCATCATCTCAGCTTGTGTGTTTCCAAGCAGTGAGAGACACATGATGAAAGACAGAAACATGTATGATGAGAGGTGGACACAGAACGTAGAAGATAAATCCTTCTGGAGTGTTTTTCCTTCTGACCTCTGCTCTGTCAGCCATGTGTGAATGGCGGCAGCATACCACAGGCCAGGTGTGGTGTTGCGCGTTAGGTGTGTTGGTATTTACAGTGAAAGTACAGTGGCGTTGTGTGTTTTGGAAGGTGCTTTGTGTGGCGTTCGGATGTCACGCCACGTTGTCGGCGGTCCAGCCCTTTGTCCATATCTGAACATCCAAAGTCTGTTGTGTTTATGATTCCAGAGGTGTAGGTACTCCTTTCCTCTTATCACCACTGTGTGTGTGTGTGTGTGTGTGTGTGTTGGAAAGTTGCTGAGTTCATTTGTTCTTGATTGTGTGATGAATGAATCACACCAATTAGATGCACTGTCACTTTGCTGCAGTGGCAACATGAGACCTAGCGGTGTAGTAGTAAAAGACTGAAATAACTAAATCTGCTTTTCATATAATCAGCACTGGCACCACTTATCTGTAAATTGACGTCTAAAATAACTGCTCTTTTTTCTGCGTAACTAATGTGACTTTTCTGACTCCCACATGAATAAGTAGCAGCAAAGTTGGAACTGTTTTTGGCAGATTTATTGACTAAAATGGCGTTTTTTTTAAGAGTGTCTTAACCTAAAACTACTAATAAATCCAAATAGGTACCAGGTTGATAAGAAATGAAGGCGCTGTTACCAAAGTTAAATATTAATCTGAGTAAGTGTGAAGTTTATTGAAGCAGGTAAAAATGATGTGTTGCAAGTTTTTAGTTAGTGTCAACATTTCACAAGTTCCAGCGTTGTCATTTCAGTTTGTGCTGGTTTTGTTTCTGAACGGAATACATTTTATTCGTTAAATGTTCAATTAAAGATCCAGATTAGTAGATCACCATGTGTAATAACACCCAAGCCTCATATCTGAATCTAGGCCGCTAAGTATCAGATGATAATAACACAAATCATGATATGGGATGTTTTCTGTAAATCATATACAGAAAGGCTGATGACAAATAAAAGGTACTCACTTATATTTGAGTATATTGAAAAAAAAGATTATATAAATATGCCTAGTTTTCTGCTATGACTATTCATAAACAATATCCTTGCTTTGCCTTACAAAATACTGCCGTAGACAACAAAAGAAAGCACTAACAGCCTAATATGAAACAATGCATGCTTTCGTATTAGTGGATGATAAATATAAAGGTACATGATATGCCAGTGGATATTAGAACTATTTTGACAGATATTGTCATCATGATATGAGTCACAGTTTTAGTGTGAATGGTAGTTTTCTGTTTCATTTTCACTCAAAGAAATCTGAAAATGATGTGATTTTTATTCCCTTATGGTTGAAGAATCAGGATGTCTCTATCACCAGTGTACTTCATTTATAATGGAAGGCCATGACACATTTTATCTTCATCAGAAAAATCTTATCTTTAAAGCTGCAATTTTTTAATGGAATCGTCTATTATTTATTGACGATTAAATTAATCAGCAACTATTTTACTAGATATTTGCTGATATTTTAGTCATTTTTTAAGGAAGAAAGTCAAGTTTGTCTAATTTTTTTAAATGCTATTATTTTCTGATTTCTTTTCTCTTAGACAAACCTCTTTATAGTTAGTGAAAGTCAAAGCAAAAGCTATAATGTAAGTATGTGAAAAATTAGATGTCAATCGAGAACAGGCTACACAGAATGAAACCAAAAAAAGGAACAAAGAGAATAACAGTCAGAAAAAAGTCAGAGGCGGTCTGATTATTATGATTGTAAGTCCTTTATTTACCTCATGGATAACGTCAAAACATTACTTCATCAAGTCTTAAAACCACAAGACACCATGCTGAATTTAAGCCTCAGTGCAGCATGTGATACTGGTCATGTGACATGTTAATTAGGTCAAAGAAAATTTACTGTCAACTAATTTTTTAAAAAGTGACTTTTTTTTTCCAGCCATATTTTTCATCAGTTCCTGATTTTTAATTTTTTTAATGTATTTATTTTTTCCATCCAAATGATGAATTAAGAATGTAATTGACATAGGTGCTCACTTGCAATATTTGTAATATTTTGATTATTTAGATTTTTATCCAGCTCTAACAGATATCCTCATATTGCACATGTCTGATACTTGACATAAATATATTGTAGAATAACTGTAATTTCACCTGGTTTGTATGTATTGCATCTTAAATCCTGTCCATGAAGTGTGCAGAGTAAATGTCTGAGAAGCTACACTTGCACATCAATGTGAGTTAATTCTCCTTTTAGCTGAGTGAATGCCTTTGCTTATTAGTCCATTAAATCACATTACAGTTATTTGTCATGGGAATGTCTGCATGCAGTAATTAATTTAAGTTCAGGCTGAAGTCCTGTCATGTTTGACTGGGGCAGCTTTTTGCATCTTCTGGATCCCCAGTGAGGTCCTATAGTATGTTATTGTTCATGTTTGTGTGTACATTTTGTTCTCTCACTTCAGTTCTGTTCGCCTTGCCCATTTGTTGACTTCCTGTCAAACAGCGGCTCCCCCCCTCCCTCGCCTTCCTCCCTTTCTCCCTGTTGCTCGCTGTACATGCCCCCTCCTCTCTCTCTTTCCTCCTTGTTCTTTTAATCCCACCCTCCCTCCCTGTTCGGATGTCATATGGTCTCTTATGTAAGAGGCAGGGGAGGGGAATGGCTCCGGTGCTGAGGTGCCATACGTCCAACCGGCCGCTGTAGTCTCACTATCGTGTTTTGGCGGCGGCTCTGGAGCGCTTTAGCCGCTACGTAGAAATACGCTCAGAAAGTGAAGGACTAATGGTCGTACATGGGGATTCATGTGCCCCTTTGCACAGGTAAGAGCCTCTGAGGGTGTTGAGAGTGAGAAGTAGCTGCTGTTCATTGATTTTTAACAAGTGGAATGTGGCAGGTGGTTAAAGCATGAAAGCATCGTCTGGAGAAGACTGGCAGAAATGGACAGATCTTCCCGTCAGCTTGGAAAGGATTTATTAAGTTAAATCTGAGCGTTACTTGGTTGTGCACATTAGTATGTATTTTTAAAAGGTTTCTACTGGTCCTAAAATGATCTTAAAGTGCATTAAATAAGATCTTAAAAGCTGATTACATGATGAAGCTTAGTTTTAGGAGTCGACCCATAATCAGATGTGATATTCAGCATTTTTACCTTCACCCGAATCTGTATCTTTCTTTAATCCTGCAGCCTGGTAACCTAATTTAACTTGCAATGATCTACTTTAGCTGTGATGCAGCTGCCTCTGCCTGTAGACGCTGCTCTGTGACGATAAATACTGATGAAATATCTTTGAATTATACTTTTTAGTTTGATCTGACAGTGCGGTATTGGCCCTGAAATAATCAGAATGTTTGAGATCAACTTAAGTTTTGCTACTAAAGATGTTCTTGGGAAGAGTCACAATGTGGTATGTGGGAAAAATTGCTCTCCAAAAAATATGTACTCCTAGATATAATCTAGATATATCGGCAAATAACATTATTTCACCGATCGCAGTGTGCAATCTTATGTGTGATTGAAGTTCTGCTTGTTCAAGATACACTAGACAGCAGACATAGAGTTAAAGTTGCTAACATAAATGTTCAGTTAAATCCTGTTGCACCTTGAACCAGAAAAACAAATTAGAAAATTTGACAGTAGGATATTAAGGCATTAGAGGAAAAAAGAGCCACAAATCATCAGCCTCTGTCAGCTGACATTGGTCTGGATGCATTTCACTTCAATGATGTCTATGTCTGACTTTGCCTAATACCCCATTTGCTCCTGTTTATCTGTATGCTCCCTTTATTATGGTCTTAGAAAGCTTTTTTTTAAAAAACCTGTAGAAACCCTTTTAAATATACAGTAAATAACCATCATATCAGCCGGTTATCGACAGTTGTTGCCTGTCATGATGTGTCGTGAGTCGTGGAACCATGGCATTAACAGTTCACTGGAATAACCACCTGAGTGTACGTCAGAGCCGTTCCACTCTGAGCTGAAGATAATCCCAAAGTGAAGGTGATTTCAAAGGTCCTGACCTGGTTTGTGTAGCGTCTGTGAGGCTCAGAGGTGTCACTTTTCAATTCTTTTGTTGTTTACATTGTGGTCCCTGATGCTCCCGAAATTCACTTTGTACAACATCTGAATAATCCCATGAAAAACTGTCAACAAGGCAGGTAATGGAAATGTCTCAACAGTTGCCTATTTCATTCAAACATATGCCTACTTTTAATGGTCCAGTGCTGACGTCTGATGGGGCTTGAGTGTGAATTACCCAGAGACATATCATTGTTCAGCTATGGGGATTTTCCCACCCGGGTGACAATACTGATGCTCATCACAGACAGATCATTAACAGCTGTGTGGTTATGAAAGAGAAGATGGTGAGTGGTGTTGACAGTAGGGATGGAGAGATTCACCGATTTGAATCGGTGGTCTGAGACAGACATTTGCGATGTGACTGCACCGGTAGCTTTGGTGTGCATCGGATACAACCGCCGGCTAAATGTGCAATGTATCTTTCTTGGGGTGTCTGCATCGGTGAAACCCATGGTTACATTGATTATTACATAGTTTGTCTCCTCTGCAACTGTGTTTTCGAGGTGCCTTTGAATGCACCACCACTATCTACATGGGAGCCGGGTGGCGCAGCCGCAGTTAGTAGACAGCAAACAGGAGGAAAGTGAGACAACAGGTGAAGAGATATTCAGCGTACCTCTGAAGACAAACAAGTCAAAAGTTTGGTGATTTGCAAAGTACAGGGGGAGGGATTGTTTAGCTCTGAATGGTGATGTGTTTTATGTTTTATAGAAAATCAAGTATCAAATACATCCTTCGCAGGGAAAGAGAGAGGACAAAATAATTGTGTTTAGAAACCAGATGAGAGTTTGTAAATTCTTTTTATTGTGTTGAATCGTTTTGAATCACATCATGTATCGAACCGAATCGCATTGTATAAAGTTAACTCCTTGTCAAATCATTAATGAATCGCATCGCATCGTAAACAGGGGTGAATCATATCGTATCGGCAGGGTGCTTCACTATTGTTAATGTATCGTATCGCTGTCAGTGTATCGAGATGCGTATCGAATCGGCCTCAGTGGTGGGGATTCACATCCCTAGTTGACAGACAGCTCTCCTGTCATGTTTATGTAATTGGTTTTGTCATTTGTGAACCTGTGTCTGCAGGGTGTCGGACAAATCTAGAAATATGTCTGTTGGGTTTCTTTATGATAAATTCTGATGTGTTAGTGTGGTCTAGGGTGTAATGATGTCATGGTGTTACGATTAATCGCAATTTTAAATGTCACGGTTAATTAATCATCAAAGTCTCTACATCAATAGATGAACTGGAAGAAATACATAGAGCATTTAAAATGATATATGTTACGTTATACGGAGTCATCTGGACACAGAAAATGATAAGACAGTGTAGAGAAAAACTTGGATGTTATGCATTAAGCTTGGTTTAATTTCTGACCAAATTACTTGAGAAAACTCCCAGACAGTGAACTTGAGAATTTTAGCTGCAGGTCACATTAACCATGGACTTTAACCTGTAGAAGACATTCAGTTCTGATATATTTAATGTTTAAACACTCTGCACATATTCCCTGCATTAACTTATGTTTTAATAATGAGACTCAAAATAAAATTTTCACTACAGGATTGACTTTTGCACAGTGCTGTATATTATATATTGTTAAATTATAACAGGCCTGGTAGGTGACAGTTGTCATGTGCTGACACTAATTCCTGCTGACTTAATTGTGGCTGTAAAAATCACACTTGTTCATAGGTCATCACTATGATCTGTACTGTATTCTAAACCAGTTTCTTATTTTTTTGTTTGGCTGAACATCCAGAAAATCCTAGGGATAATTTGCATCATGTATCGATATAAGTGGTTGTTACGGAGACACATGTTTTTTACTTTCCATTTACATTTTTTCATGTCAACTCGTTCCATATGTTTGGCCAAAACATTCATCTTAATTTATTACCTGAATCCACCTATTATTTCACAAATTTCAGCCTCATCTGCTCTGATTTCAGACATTATCAACCAGTGGCAGAAAACCGTAAAGCAGGTCTAGACAAAATTAATACAGTGAAATGTTTTTACATGCATGAACTCAACTTTTGTCATTGGCTCCCATTATGGTTAAAATGATTTTTCTCAGCTTTTTCTGATATTATTATCATTATTATTTCTGTCAATATTGTCAGCACTGAGATGCTGCAGATGAATTTTAGTGCCTGTTTTTCTAAGAATCTCTCATTATCAAACCTAGTATTTCCACTAGTTTTCACTTTCTTGCGGCCAAATCAGACTAATGGGATGTTTTACAAGCTAATAATGACAGTAGACACCGGCACTGATAGTGGCTGATGAATTATATTTTGCCTCTAAACTGAAATCACTGACTTGCAAGTAATGGCTCAAAAAAAGACAAAAATTCCTCCTATCTAGATGTGTGCAGTTGGATGTTCAGTTCCACATTTACTGATTAATTATCATGACCTAGATGTTCAGATCAAGAGTTCACTTTCAGTGTCAAAAAAGGGGAGCAGGGGGTTCATGTCAGCTGATTAGTTTTTTAGTAAACCTAATCAGCATTTTTCAAGATTATAATCAATGGATAATGAAAACTGTTGCTTTAAGTGATGCTGTTATTAAATATAGATGTATTTAATATGAGTGTAAATAGGTCTGTGGATTATCGATGATGGTATGATGATGGTAATTAGTAAAACTGACAGATTTCCGACTCTGCTTTTGTAGTTGAACCTGTTGAGGAATGCTAATGAATCGTACTTGTCAGTCTCGATAATGATCTTCCTCCACTTCTAGTCATATTACATCAACAGTGTGATGGTCTGTAACCACAGATGCTGCAGCTCTGCAACCATTAATCACTTTTAAAGCTGCAACGCTGTATGCTATGATGGATGATCAGCTGTGCAGCCTCAGATCTGTTGTAAAAGGCTTCTACTGTCAGCAGCCGTGTCCTCTGGCAGCACAGTGTGTGTGTGTGTATGTGTGTGTGTGTATGTGTGTGTGTGTGTGTGTGTGTGTGTGTGTTTGTCCTGGAGGCGTTGTGTGTCGCTGTTTCCCCTTGTCCGTCCGGCTGTTATATACGAGGCCTGTCGGACACGCTGCGCGGCTGCCTCTGTGACTTTGACAGAGCATTAGAGATGCAGGACTGTCACTGTAGCGCCGGCCTGCAGCGTCTCATTCACGTCTTCTTACGTAACCGTTTGTACCAGAGCTCTAATTCATTTCCTCTCAGGCCTTCAGAGTAACCAGCTAAATGAGTGTGGAGTGGATCAGGAGCACCAAATCCTCCTCAATCCACTGGTTCTTGTGTATCAGGGACAGGTATCTTTGAGTTTCACTGATCTGATGTTGCTTATTGATTCCACAAAAGAGGTCAAATTAGTGTTGTGTGATTATGACTTAAATCTCAAACCTTAACAAAGTGTAATATTTAAGTATCAGTATTTATATGCAATGCCAAAAGCACGACCCACAGTATATCTACACAGTAAATATCCGACTGTATATTTAAGTAGTACAAGTGATAGGGTGAGGCGTTTACATCTGTATTGTCTGATAATTATATGATTGACGAAAACTTTCTTACTTTGTCAAACAGTTCTTCTAGTCAATGGATGTTTGTCACTGTGTTATCTAACACCTACAGTTCAGACAGTCACATTTATTAAAAAAGGATCAATGTGGTAAATGTCTTTGGCACTTTACAAGAAAGTGTAAAAAAACCTCCTTTCTACAGCAGTCGAGTAATAGTTCTATTTGTTAAAAATGACAGTGCCATCTCAGGTATAGGTGTCAGAGTTTAGCTTCTAATTCTGTGTGAACAATAACAAAAGAATAGTATACATCATACTCTTTACACTATTTATCATTTTTGTGATGATGCCACATGGATGGAGGTAGTGTTTCATTTACTGGTTAAGTTTTATATACAGTACGTACTTATGAAGTAAGCCTTATTCTATTTTTCTTCTTTTCTTTTTGGAAATCATAATATGGCGTGAATAGATGATACACAGGAACTTCATCCTTTACAGTGTGGTGATGAATGAAATAAATATTGCTGTTTATCCATTTATATACTGTATATGACTTATCCTAGCAAATCCTCATACTTCTCCACGCAATGAAAAGAAAGAGAAATTAGCAACACAAAATTCTGGCAATTCTCTCCAAAATGATCAAGTGCTCACAAATATACTTGATAAGAATATATGCACTGCATCGTATGGTAATCTAACAAGTAGAAAGTCCAACTATAGGCTCTTAGTCCATGTACTTTGTGTCTCAGGCTTAAGAAATTAGCTGTCCTAAATAAGCCCGCCAAGCATGTACATCAGGAGGCTTGGTTTTTCTGGTATCTGTAAGTTGGAAGACTGCTTCAGCCGTTTGGGTTAGTATCAGATCGATACCACCATCAGATCAGTGCATCTGTAGTCTGTATTTATTTTGTTTTCAACTACATCTGCACAATTTGCCATCGTGAGTACTGTGATGACAGTAGGACTTCAGACAAACTGGTCTCGCAGCTGCCAGCAAATTGACACAGATGAGTTAACTAGCAAGGCCGTCATCTGATTGGTTAAATGTTGTCATGCTAAGTGGGAACGTACATCACATGACTTTTCTTATTAGTGTTTATTGTGCATGTTCATATCATAATGATGATGTTGATGATAATGTTCATCAGTCAACGCTGTTTGCAGCTGTAGTTGAAAAGTGTTTCGATTTACCATTTTATAGTTGCTTGTTTGATTTAAAATTTACAAAACACCTCTAAATAAAAAGAGAAAAATAATTAAATATAAGTAAGTAATTAGACAACTGTTGAATTCTACATGTAAGTCAAAGAAATAAATATCTGAATAAATAAAAGCAGACTGAACATCAAGCTTTAGGTGGGAGAAATTTTTATTTTCTTGAATTTTACCACTATGAACCACTGACAGTTTTAGAATTTCCTGTGCGTTGTTTAATCCTAGTTGTCCACTGTAGAGTATAATGAGCAGACTTGTCACTTATAATGGTTCTTTCTTCGTCTAACAGCCAAAGTGAAATCATCATCCAAACGTTTCCTCTGGGTGTGGCTCTGTGAGTACTTCAGCAGCAGTTTGCACTAAAACTGTGACTTCTGCAGTTGAAGCCAGGTTGTTAGAGGATTTTAGACGTAATCAGCAGCCGACACACAGCAGAGGACGTTTCCTCAGCTTCCTCCCGCTGTGGCGACAGCTCCATTGTTGTGTGCAGACTGTGGCGTTAGAGGCCGTGGTGTTTTTGTTGTGTATGCATGTGAGATGATCAGCGGGCAGGTAGGACGGCGGCGTGTCTGGTCTGTAGCTGAAATTGATCTGAGGTTTCAATCGTCTGTCATGCTGAGAAAATGAGGCTGTCGGAGTAATAAAACACTGATGGAAGGTAGAGTAGGATGTGTCGTACAACCAAATGAAGCCTTATAAATGACAACAGGATGTAAACCAGCCTCCACTGCTTTAATTTGTAACATATAAGAGTAGAGATAAATGTGCTTTTCTGTTGTCTGATGTAATTAAAGTATTGTGAAAAGTTGGTCCAAGATAGTTAATCATCAGAAAATTAAATGTCTGTGTCTTTGATGACTGAGCAGCATTTTTCAAGGAAAGCTTTAATGGTTCAGGTTCACAAATGTAATAATGGGCATATTTTCTTTGACTCACATTTTACTAAATAGAGTGTTTTAGTGGCTTGGATGATTGCATCTTGGCTGTTTTAGTGATAAAAGTAATACTAGGAATAAAAAAATTAGTTGATTAATCAATAATGAAAGAAGTTGTTGGTTATTTGTATGTGTGTACAGTATGACTATTGGGGGAGCTTTTTGAGGTCAGAAACAACAGATACAACATTTATTTAAAAAAAAACTTTCTAGCTTTTATTTATTCCTTTTTCCTTTTGGGAAGAATATGCATGTTGGGAATAAGAATAACACCACACTGTTTCAGCACTGGTTCAGTTTAGTTGATTTGGTCAGAGATAAGTTAATTAAGATACCAGTTTTATTTAGATATCAGTGATATTCCCAGAGGGAGAATGCTGTAAATTGGCCTTTTCCAAACTTAGTGTTGGGTCCATAATGGGTCTGGGGCTGTTTTTTATTGGTTCACATAAAGTTGTAAAGTAAACATGTAAGAATGGTATGATATGCAGATTGATTTTATAAATCAAGATAGAAGAAGAGTATTCTCTGTAAGAGCTTATAAATGTTGACATTGTCAAAGCCATGTGAAATGTGGTCGTCATAAATGTCACAAACGATGCATCAATGAATTAATTTTCTCCGCGGGATCAAAAAAGTTTATCTAAAAACAAAACAAGATAAAAGGTCTAAGAAAAAGCAGTTGATATACTGCAAAAATGAGACTTTCAAACATAGTACTTTGACAACATTGAAGTGGGTCAGTGTTGCTTGTTTAGTAATTTTACTGTGTCAAGTGATTGTTGATGTTCTCTTTTTATTCACTGATGTTTCAACAGTGAAATGGATTTAACTCAACATTGTTTTGATGATGGAAAAATCATTAAAAATATAGACATTATTGCAATACATGATGTGATTTGATAAATTTGGGTCTCGAGGAAACATGTTTTGGACCTAGAGCTGCAAAGGTTTTAGAACCACTACAGTAAATGTTTGGAGGAACCCTGAAACCTAGTGCATTATTAAGAATATTAATGTTTACAGTAACATCAATACAGATAAGGTTCAAGGTCAGGTTTTTACTGATCAATATGGGATTCCTCAGATAAAGACTGCTGTGAACCAGAAAAGAAAACAGATAAGAAGTGTGTCTTTAGAGAAACTAGTTATTTGTACAACCTTGTACCAACCTCTTATTTTTATTACTAGTTTATTTTACAGCCACATTTGACATTGATGTTAAGAATAGCGTCCATGCTGGTATTTTTATCAAAGTAAATTAAGGATGAATCAGCCTGCATGAATCATACGTCAATAAGAGCCTAATTTCACCCATGACGGTGGAGATGCACAAAAATAGAAATGCAATACGAAAACCGCATTCTGCATGTGTTTGAAAAGACCCCCGAAAATGTCACAAAACATGTTTTCAGTGACACTCAGGAGGAACGAGGAGTGCTGCTTTCTGGTCTTTTTTACTGTGATTCTGTGTTTGCCTCACTGTCCGTCTACTGTGGTTAATCTGAGAGCTTTCTAACCTAACCACACAGCTAATGGGATTTTTATTTACCGCCTCTCCCCCCTCGTGTCGTCTCTCCCAGCAGGGCTATGTCCTCGGCAGCCACCACATCTCCATCTGTGGACAAAGTGGACGGATTTTCACGGAAGTCTGTCAGGAAGGCCAAGCAGAAGCGGTCGCAGAGTTCGTCCCAGTTCCGCTCTCAGGGCAAACCCATAGAGCTCACGCCCTTACCGCTGCTCAAAGGTAAGACTGGAGGAAGTGTGTGTGTGAGTGAGAGGGTGAATGTCTGGGATGACGGGGGGTCCGTTGACTCATTGAGACTGAATATTTTGACTTGGATCCACAAAAACTGAATGGTGTTGTTTGGATATCAGTGACCTCTGACCCCATGACAAGAAGCACCACAAATTATTAGAAACATATGACGTGTGGTGAATGAAACCTGGTATAAAACATCAGAAAATGAATGCAATAAATCTCATACTGTCTGAACAACGGGGTTAAAGACATGTTAAATGCAAAGGGAGGTCATCCTAAATATGATCGCTTTGGTTTATAGAAGCTGTTTTTAACCTGAAACTTTAGTTTTTCCTGCTGTTCATACTTCATATATGTACTGTATATCAGATTGGATCTAAATACAGAGACAAATGTGTATGTGTGGACATCAGAACTTCACTAAACCAACAAACAGATTGTTGGACCAGGACTTTTGCACAGTACTGTACATTATGATGGTTGGGAAAACAAGTCTTTAATAGTTGAAATGTAAAGAATCAGTGTCAACAGCGGTGTGTGTCTGCCTGTGTATGTGTGTGTTTAAGACAGCAGTATTAAATCCATATCTTGTAATTTCTCCCTTCCACAATTGAACAAAAACTGGGATGCACAGATATTTCAGCAAATAATATGACATTTAACCTCTATCAGCAGCTGATATTTATCTTAAATAAATAATAAAAACAAAACAAACAGAAAAAAATATCAGTAATAGCACCAAGCCAGAAATTCATTATTTAATGTTATTTCACCATCTTAAAGCAGAGCTATTATGTTATATACAAAGACTGTTGTCATTACAAAAAACATGGTCTTTTTCAACTCAGATTTGATGCATCAAATGGTGTGTTCTCTACACTATGACACTTGTCTGAAAAACAGGTCAAGAATTATATATGTCATCGTGTTTATAGTATTAATATCCATTGGCTTGTTCCCACATATTGTAGAACCAGTTTCAGTCCCAGTAACCTAATGTGTTACCACGTATTAAAGTCTGTATGTGTTGTACGAGTCCCATCATGTGAATGTACGATTTTACCGTCATTTCAACTTTGGTGTATGTGCATCTACATGTGTTAAAATCCAGAAAATAACAGAAACCACTACAGCGGAGAAACGGCAAACCCCGAGCCTCTGCTGCTCAGTTGTTTCTGTGTGTTCAGTACGTGCTTAGACAGGTAGATCATCGAGATGATCACACAGGGCGGGACTGTCTGTCTGAAATACCGACGTAGGAAAAGAAACGTCATATCAAACTATTCACACGGTGGATTAGTACAGCGTCTGACCTTTTACACGTTCATTCACAGCTTTCACATGGTGGTTTTTATTTGTCATTATTTAAAACATGGACAAACCTACAAAGAAGTTTAACTTGAAAGTTGATCAAATACTGTATTAATAATGGATATGAGTGGGCAAAAATAGAGTTCTTAATAGCAGTAATTGTCACATAAGTGCTCAGGCACCACAGTGAACAAATTATATTAACACGCATCACAAGCAATCCTGTCAGTGGTCGTATGAGGTGGATCACCGGTTGTTCGTCTCATCAGCTTTTTGTTTGACAAGAATAGAGGCTGTATAGGAGAGATTTGTGGCAATATTTCTTATTTTTATTTTATATAAAGGGCATTTTACAGTTCACACACCATCGTTTTTTGCAAGTGAAACATTGACACAATGTCGGTATGGGTCACAGTCAAACTCGTGGGGTGAATTTGTGGAAGATTTAGACTCATGTATGAAGCTGTTTTGAGGTCCTACCACAAGGAAATATTATGTTACCCCATAAAGATCTAAACAGCCATTGGCAACCAAAACGACCTCTGACCTAAAATGTTTAATAACTTCTAAACCACTAAACTTATCAATACTTTGAAATAATTGGTGTAAAATACAGTTTGTCGTCTTTTCGTGGTCATCAGATATGACCCATTTGGATGTTCAGAGGCTCTGTAGTTACCGTGGAAACACCGTCATCTTCTACAACATTGATTCACCAGTAAAACCCATGGATTTTGATAAATGACAGTGGATGGACACACTTTTTATGTTTAGTCATTGATAACTTTGCTGAAAAAGTCACTTTTTCTTCAGTTTTCTGTTTTTGATATAACCCTCAAATTTAATCTGAGCTTTTGTGAACATCTACATGATCAGTAGTTTTATTTTATGGCTTAGTGACACATTTACTTATAAGTATTTGTAGGTTAAACAATTCCATTATATCACTAAAACACTTTAAAGACTTTATGAAAGTGTCTCACAGTACATAAAACTTGCATATCAACTCCATTAAATCATCTTGTGCTGTTAGATGCATCTTGTGACCCCTTTAAGGACCCTGTCCCTATGTGGGGCAGCCACCAACCTGGATTTGAGCAGGTCTCAGATGCTTTATCACCAGAACTGGATTTGACGGCAGATCTACTGACATGACATATCACACCTCATACGATTCGTATATGATAACGTGTGTGGGTTGAAGGTGGTGTGGAATATGTACGCATATGAGGCAGAAACCACACAGATCCATCACCTGTCAGTCCGTTGGAAGTGGGCAGGGCTGACATCCATGATAGGAAGAGAGCCAAACCCCATGCTCCACCTGTGTTTATATTTACATGGTCCGTATGCACTGTGTCCTTATGTAAGCATGTCTACACTGCCCGCACACAGACACACAAACACAGGCTGCTGTTGATAACACCACGAGTAAAACAACTCAAATACACAAAGAATGAAACGCATGCCTCTAGAAACTAAAATACAAAACTTACTGGGCTAAAATATTAAGCCAGTAAGTCACACTATACTTTTAATTTAGAGAGTTAAAATAATTGAGTGAATCAATGACCTTGGTGTTTCCTCAATGTCCTTGTAGCCTCTGTGTTGGAGTTTTCAGTCATAGACATGATCTAAATCAGCTGATTGTGGTTGAAAAGCTGGTGTAAGACTTTTCACACACTCTCCCTCTGACTGTTTTGCAGCCAGTAGATATTTGTGGTTTTTGCAGAATAGAAGAAACTTTCATTAGACCATGCATTATGCAAAGAAACATTTAGAACTTCTTAATTTCTCTGTTCCTGAAGATAAGTGTAACTGTAAATGCATCATTGCACTTGATTTTTCTCCCAACTCAATGTGCTTCCGTAGAAGGTCTATGGGTGCAACCTGTTGTTCTGTTTCCTTTAACTCAGTATTGTCTGCAGGAAACACAAAATCCTTTTTTAGTTTCAACATTTGCTCCTCATTTTATTCTTAACACTCTTCCTAAAGATAAACAATGAAATTATGAGAATCTATATGTCACAGCCCATGAAAGACATAGAAAGCACATTATACCGTATTACAACCTAAGACATTCAGGACCTGGCTATTAACCAAAGCCAGGTCAAATGTATGTTGTAAAAGACTCAAGACAAAAACACTGCAAAAGATGAAAAGAAGATGAAACACTGTAAAAGATGAAACAAGACAAAAATGGTAAAAAAAAAAAAAAAAAATGCTAACAACACAAGATTTTCCATGGAAAAAAAATAAAAAGATGTTTATAGTGTTTTTCATGTCTTAGTTGAAGTTGTGTTGCCGCCTTGCTGACATTTACTTGTCATTGTCTTAGAAGTGATTGTGTTTCTGTAAATTTGGGTCCTGAGACATAAAAATGTAGGAATTGCTGGATTAAACAAAGTCACAGTTTATATAGTATGTTAAAAGAACACACAGCTCTAGGTGTTAACATATCATTTCTTTGCGTCGTTTCTGTATTTATCTCCTCACATTTGGACATTTTCACTTTCACGCGTTCTCACGGCTCCCCACACACACACACACACACACACACACACACACACACACACACACACACACACACACACACACACCAGCCCAGTCTGCTGCCGCTCGGTTTCACGTCAGGGGGGCGGTTTACTTACTATAGCGTTTTCTGAATTAGAAACGCAGTCGGACATGTCACAGATAACAGGTTTCGCTGCTCCAGGAGGTGTTATTCCTTGTGTGCTGGGCTCTGTTGTGACAGAGATGAGTATACTGGATGGGCAGACATGACAGAAATCTTGGCTCTGGTGCTTTAATCCTGTGTAGTTTTGCAGAAAGCAGTTCATATTTGCAGTTTTGTGTTGTGCTTGTCATTGATCTGCAGGAGAACAATATTGAGCAGTGATGTCAATTTTCTACTGTGGTGCAGCTGCATTACCTTTAAAGTTTAATTACCTTTCACTCAGGGTTTTCTCAGACTTCGTGGAGGCTTTCTGTGTAGTGATGGCTTTTTGAAGTTATTTGACTAAAAACATTGCATTTTAACATAATTGGACCTGATGTTGCAGTATTTAGAAAGTGTTTCAAAGTATCGTAATACCCCGTGCTCATTGACTCACACTGTAGATAATAGACAGCCTCTCCTCTTAAAAGCTTATTCCAAAAAAACAGTCTGTTTGGCTAATATGGTGTGTTATCTGTACAGACTGGTAGAGGGATTGAGCAGATTTGTTCTGTCTCTTCATCTTTAGGTATTAAGTCTTAGTCTTACCTCTTACAGTAGTAGGAAAAACCTGGCTTCACCAAAAACACTTTTATTAAAGGTTAAAAGGTTACCTGTTTTATTATCCATGATCGGAAATCAATCTGCATTTTATCCATCCTTACACGCACACACACACACACAAACACAGCACCTAGCATTAGCATCAGTCATTAGCAGTCATGTCTGTTGTAACTTTATGTAGTATTGTTCTTGGAAATATTCTTGATTTATTGACAGCTGCTTTAATTTAGATTTATCAGAGTTGTTTACTATATTTTAAATAATACAGAGCTGCTGATAATGATATATACTTTATGTTTTATTGATGGGAGCTATATAAGATTACTTTTCCCATGATCCTTTCCTTCTCCCATAATTTTGCGATATTTACCTGTGTTAGGTAAATTATGGTACATTTTTCCGTAGAGATAGATTATAGCTAAAATACAAAGAAAAACCTAGTACCCATCAAAATCTGGATTTCTACTATTATAACTTGATGGGAAACAGGAAGTACTTCTAAGAATCAGTTCCCAATTTTTGCTAGAAACTTCTTAGTATTCCCGCAGTATTTTCTCAGTGTTAAACTTCTTATTTATGAGTGGAAATAACCCAACAATATAGTAAAATGTATACATTATATTTACCAGGTAAATAATTTGCATTTAGGGGACTGTAATACTTTACCAGAAAATTAATATGTTTTAAAGAGTGTTGAACTAGTCCTTTAGCTATGACAAATCCTCTGAACGGTAACACTCACAGTCAGAGGTGACTGAGGGATTATGGGGGTTTTAAACTGCCTCATGGCGCTGGTGAATGAGCACAGCAGAATGAATCAGTAAACGCCAACACACACAAAAAAACCAAGCACTGCCAAAGGAAATCACAACCATTTTTCTTGACTGTAAAACATTTAGATATGATGAAGACATGCATGTACCGACTGGACTGTGATGCACATACAACACTGAAACACAATCACAAAAGAGCAGGAGAGTCTGATTTTTTTCCCAGGATGCCTTCCATCTGGTCACAAGACGACTTGTCAAACCTCTTGAGTCTTGCTCTGCTCCCATATATGTCCACGTAAACCAAGCGGAAGGAGGAGGATTAGGTTCCTTTGAGTTGGTAAAGGTGAATTCATTCATGAACTGAGCAGAGACGTGTAGCCTTTATGGCGTCCAGTGGCGTTCTGCTGTCAGAGCTGAATCACACTGACGGAGGCTGTAAAACTGCAAGGACGGTCAGCATTTGTGTTTTAGAAACACTTTCTGAGGCCGTTGAATGGTTTCACAGAGGAGGTTAGGAATCTGAAAAGTTCTGTATTTTTTTTATATTTAAGCATATTTTTTTGTTATAGTGCCTGTTTTCAGGGGCAGAATCTGGATGCTTTAGCAAAAGTGCAGTAAACACAGCTTTGGAAATAATTATTTAAACACCAGTGAGTTTTATGCATAAATTCAGTCTCACCCTGATCCCTTCATAATGACCTTTAGATATTTTGATCTTGGAATTTTAATTGCGTTTTGATTGTTTTTCGACCTCAGATGTTCTCAGTTTATATGTTACTTATTGGTGAGGAAATAGTATTTTTTTGTTGTTAATTTAACTACAGATTATTCATTTATTAAAACTGTAAAACGAGCATTTGGGGGTTTTTTTCTCAGACTTTAGATGTGGGTCTTTTTTTACACACAAGAAAACACTATTGGATATGCAAGTCACCTTTTATAAAAAATGTTGCTTTAGTTGCAGTGGAGGAAAAATTATTGATGCATATACTGTAGGGGTGCAACGGTACACGTCGTACCGTTCGGTACGCCTCTCACGGTTTGGTACGAGCATGTACCGCGTTACGGCTCATTTGTCATTTTCAAATAACATTTCCAGACAACTGACATTTATATTAGAGCTTTGCAAGACGACTGACTTACAGAATTCTACTGTCATTGGTTGGAGCTGGACACCTCTTTGACTTAAACAGAACTGGGATCCAGTTCCCCCACAGAGTTAGGTGTACTTGAGTCCACGGACGTCGGCGCGACCGAAAGCAGAATCCGAGGACTCGTACACGGTGTCACACAATAGACTGGTCTGCGGGAATGTAGGAAAGTGTCCCGAGAAATGTAGGAAACTGTTATGTTGGTTACACTGGTTTTAATAACAAAACATTGAAAGATAGTGATGGTGCGTTCAAGGTGCCTCGAAAACATGGAAACATGGGTGCCGCAAAAAAGTTAATACATCGGTTACATATTGACCGATGTTTATATATCGGTAATACGCTATAATCGGCCCGATTAAATTGGTCGGGCTCTAGAAAGAAATATTCAGATTGCGGAACTTTTGCTTCATCCCGAGTCTGAGGATTAAGCCTACACCACTGTATTACGGCTGTCTTTTGTGTTATTGCTGCATGTGATGGTTGCCACAGGAGATTTTATTTATCATGGGTGGAGTCCAAGAGATGTCAATCAAAACCTGATCTGCCACACCTACACAGTACTGAGAAACTCAGTAATATTTATTTGTAATTCTTATATTTATATTGTTTTTTTCCACTGATGTTTTACTCCCAGTCCCTATGATGTTAATTATTCTTTTTGACCATTTCAAGTCAACTGTCCAGAGTCTTTAGAAATGAACTGGTAAAGCTATCACATACCTCACTTTAGTGCTACCATAAAGTGGTGGAGCAAAAAGTACAATCTGTACTCTGAAATGCTGTACAGCAGAAGTATAAAAGAAATACTTGGAGTACCTTCAGGTAATGCATAGTATGATTGCGATGTGTTTTCACCAGACATGACTTTGATTTCTCTCCTATTCCTGCTGTGTGTGTTTCTTGTTTATTTTATTAGACAGATGTGGTTACAATGGATATCTGTTATTTCCTGGCCTTCATAGTAACACAGCTTCCATTGTTTTGCAACAAGAATTTCCTGTTTTATTCATATTTGATGCCGTTCAAGGGTGTTATCGTTTTTGACTCTGGCATCTGAGATATGAATACTTGTTTTGTATTTCTAGGCCATAACCCAACAATGACAAACACACCTGTGCATGCACTCATCCTCTGTTTAACCCTTTCCTATTATTGTGAAATTTGAACATGCATCCATGTGCAGCGCCCTAACAGATTAAGCTGCTCTGGTGTGTTTTTCACTGTTTACCTCCGGTCCTGAGCAGCAGCAGCAGATGTGGGCGAGTGTATCCGTGCAGCTGTACCCTCTGTCGGTTTAATAGGCTGCTAAAGCACAAATCCCATCTTTTTATTCCTCCTCTTCCTTATGGGTTAGTCACCAGCACAGGTCAGACTTTAGTCAGAAATGACATGCAGGGTCTCGGTAAGGCCTGGTGGATTACATAAATCCCTTTGCTGGCAGTGTGGCTCATTCCTAGATGTTGAGAGGAAGGCGAGGAGGGCGCAGTTTCCTCAAGGGGAACCCCCGGGTAAAAAAGGGATGACGCACACCGGAGGAATTTTCCCCACAGACCCAGTCAGTGTCGCATCAAAACCAAAACCACGCCTCTGGTCCAAGACTGCAAATTAACTCTGTCTTAAATATATACCTTCAGTAAAGTCTAATGTAAACATCCATCTTTACTAACGTTTGATGTAGTTTCATTTTGTAGGTGAGAGGTTCAAGTTTTTCTTAGACTCCACATTTCTGATGCTAATGCTATCTATTGGCAAAATGGTGATTAACCTAACTCGCTCTCATCATAATCCTACATTAAGCTGTGGAAATAATTATTAAGCCACGTGATTTCCTGCAGCAATTCAACTTAACAGCCCATAAACATGACCTCTATATTAATTGTTTCTAGACTGCTTCTCAACATCAGATTTTCTCAGTTACCTCTGCACAGAAACACATCGTTAACCTCATAGCATAATCACCTAAGTCATATTTTTTTCAGGATATAGACAATAAAAATTAAGTAATAGTGTTAGGAGACTAAAATTATACAGATATCCGAATTGGCCTAAAAATATGACTTGGGCAATTATGCTATGAGGCCAACAAGCCTCAGCATAAAGTACTTGAATTTTAGTTGAAGTGCTTGAAAGTGCGTGTAATTCTAACTCTGTGATGTGATTTATCTATTTATTTTTTATGTTTACATAGATGCCAAGCCAAAGCTACTTACAGAGAGGTGATACATTTTGAAAAATAAAACTTTATGTCAAAAAAGAAAAATAACAGGTTTTCTCAGGTCGACTCCAAGTGAAATTTGGGCAGAAACCTTGTAAGTACATTTTTGGTCTTTTTGTCATAAAACAATTCTATTGGTCAGTTCTCACGTTTGCCTGATCGTTTTAGAAATATTTAACCAATGAAAAGAATTATTTAGAATATACATTGTTTTTCCAGTTTCTTGAAAAATAACCATTTTGGACATAAGAGGTTTTCACCTGACAGTGACAATTTGTATCTTAATCTTTGTCTCGGTGCGAGTGTGTCTGAAGAACGCCAAGTGGCTTCCCTTGTTTTTGGATAAAACTTTGTGTTCTCCTTTAATGTCTAAACTTTTTGCTATTATGAAACATAATTTTAGATGTTTATAGCATAATACAATTTTACATCATTGTGATTGAAAAGTGAAAATAATCATGAGTATATGTATTCCAGTAAATATGTATTTGACCCCAGCAATGAGGTGTTGTGCTGGAAAAAATTTGAAAATGACCCTTAAAAGTGCTTGAAAAGTGCTCGAATTTGACCTTGAACAATGTGTACAAATCTTGTTTATACTACCACCCACTATTAAACACGTCTGTGGATTTAGTGAATAAGATAAATGTGTTAAATCTTTTCTACACATCCTCTGGTTGTGTGTATCAGTGTCGAACATGCAGGAACACGCTGCCGCCGCTGTATGCGTTCACACCATCTGTTTTGGTGTTTGGTGTGACAGAACCGGCTGCCATGCCATTAGTAAGGTGTTTATTTATTAGTGTGTAATTAAATAGATCAACCTTTCGCAGTTTGGCAGGAGTGTGTGTTTTTACTGTGGACGTACAGAGCTTGGTCCTGATTGGCTGAGAGACGGCGCATTCAGACTTCAAAGTAATATAAACCGTTTAGTTTTTCCACTCCATGTAACTTTGTTGGTAAATTCATTTTTGAGAGTGTTCTGTCTTAACATAACCTTTGGAGACTAACAGAGAATGTTGGCAAAGAGAGTAAAGGGAATAAAAGTACAAGATGGAAATAAAACTATGAACATGAGTATTGATTTGTCAACATTGTAGTTAAATACATAGTTTGATAATGTTCAAGCAATAGCTACAGTTTCATTTCCTCTTAATCCAACTTGGAAAAAAAATGTGTAGAGGGTTGATGTTAGCATATAATTGAAATGTTTTAGAAAATTCTAAAACCGAAAAACCAAGTGGATTAAATGCTTTCTGTTCAGTCTGGTTGAATCAGACTCCATTTTCCATTTTGGTCTGGTTCATTTGAGCAGGTCTTGAGACCAAAACAACCACATCAAAACCCTTTAGAGGAGGTGGTCTGGACAATATGTTGACTGTGATCAGTCTTTACTTGCTTGGTTGGATAGTGTATCTTTTCCATCTCTAATATAAAGTACAAAAACTTGGAAAATTGTTACTTATTTATCTTGGTTTCCCCCTGTATCCCTCTTACAAGCATGCACTGGACCATTAAATTACAGCCTTTTGTGATTATGTAATTGCACAGTTAATAAGTGTTTGGCTCTACTCTGGAGCGGTCATGTTCATGTAGGTGGGAAGTGATTCGACTTTAATCTAACTCAACCATCAGGTGAACTTTGATGTGAACACTTCCTGTTGCCAAGTGGTGGTTTAATTCTGTGATGTGGCAGACCATGTTAACCATTGCAGGTTTACAGACTTCTGCTGATTCAGACTAAACTAACTACATCTGTTGCAGTGCTGTCGTCCTACTGGTGCCTTAACGCACTGGGCTGAACCAGCAGAGTTTAGTTCACTGATGAGCTGAATTAAGATGGAAACAGACAAAATACTCTATCCTGAACAGGTCATCAGGAACACATTGGCTGCTCTGATTCTTTGTAATGCTTTTCACTCGTCCTTCAACACCTCCTGGCAGCGTGCCCTCGAGCAAGCCCTCTCCCTCCTCCCTTACACAGGGCTGAGGTTGTACTCCACAGCTCCCATGTGGCATGAACACGCACCAAACTCCGTCTCCTGAATCGATAAAGACTAAGTGACAGATAAAAAAATCCAAATGAAACCGAAGCATGAGCCTGGAGGGGTTTGTGAATCTGTTCTGCAGCTACTCATGCATGTGTAGAGTGAAAAGTTTTCTCTTCAGTCATAAATATTCTTCAGAGTAGAGCAGGAAGGTTTGCCAGTGAGCTGCCTGGTTACCGTGAGCGTTGGCATAGCAACCACAACGTATTAGCCGGGCGAATCTGTCCTTCACAGTATGGAGAGATTCTGCGGCGATAATGTACAAACACAGTAGCCATTACATAATCTCATTTACAGTTTTCTACATAGTTCCAGCTTCATTAAGTGTCTCCAAGGAGGAGGGAGAGGAGGCTGGCGGGAAACCTGGAGGAAGGATTAGGAGCTCTTTAATGTTCAGTGGAAGAAGAGGAGGGGAAGGACATGGTTCCTGTCAGGGAACGGCTCGGCATAAACACTCAGCTCCTTCTGTCGTAGAAAGTATCCATCCCAGTCCTCTTCCACTCTGTCTCATAACCCTCGCCAAAACATTTCAGATCACAGTCATGTAGACAGATATTGGATTAGCTTAATTTGAGTTTTAGCTTCTTCTTTTTTTATCGACTTGGAAAAACTGTGCTTTCTTTCTTGTCTGACAAAAATTTGGCATGCAGTGTGTTGCAGTGCGAACATTTACAGGGTTTTGATTTAACAGAAACAGAAAACTACTTTTGCATCATATTCATGGTTTCCTTCAAAGTTTGGGGGGTGATTGTAATTGTAGTAATTGTTTAGAGTGTGTTTTGAGTTGGTCCACTGTAACCTGCAGTAGTCTGTATAATGTGTTTTGTTAAAGTCATGATGTTGGACTTTAAATGAACTCACATTACATTTAGCTGCAGATGTCTGACTGTGCAGGATGTTCAAGTTATAGCCGTTGGCATTACATGTTGTTTCATCATCTTTACTATTACCGTCTCTATATTGGACTAATGTGAGTCCTGGATTAAAATAGAGCCCTTTGTAGGTAGAGGTAGGACATGTAGAATTGTAGGATGATGCCCAGCTCCTAAACTAAAAGCTTTAGTTTATATTCAGTCAAATGATGCTATGTTTCCATTACATGACCACATCTTTGAGTCTAAACAAACCAAAAACTCTTACTATGAAGATTATAAGTAACGGTTGTAAGATTCTTCTTCCTGCACTGTTGCATCCCTTGCAGCTCCAGTCGTATTGAAAATGGCATCACAATAGTTTACATTGCGTCACTTTCACAACCAGCTGCACTGAGGGAGTACTTTACCTGCATAGGAAAAGCAACGTGCTCTGGACAAAACTGACCCATTTGAGGTAAAATCAGAGCACCATGATACCTTTGGTAGAAAAGCAGCTATGTGTAATCTCCATGTTGGGGGCAAAATTGTTGAGATAAAAGAAAAGAAAGACTAAATAAATGTGCAAAATATACTTAGGCACTTGATTAACTGATTTTAAAAAATCAAGGTTTTTTTTGGGTTTTTTTTGGCCATATCACTGCTCTCTAAACCAATCTATAGATTTACAGAATGGTTACACTTCTAATCTCAGGGATTAGAAGGTTTCTATTCACATTGTCCCAAGTCAGTTTTTCCCCAACATTTTACACACATCTGCTTTCATGTCTGCTGAGTCTGACTCCTGTTGTTAAAGTATCCCCCAGCCATAAGCCCAGAAGGATTTGTGCTCGTATTCAGTCAGTATTCAGTAGTTTTTTCTTCTCTGTTCCTGGAGATCTCCCCCTGTCTTTCCACACTGATGTTAGTTGTCATGTCCACATCCAGACACAGATGTACAAATGTTAAAACTTGACAAAAGCGGCATGTAGGAGAGAAAAAGCATTTCCAGCACAGCCCAGGCTAATGTGCAGCAAACACTGGTGTGGCTGAACGTGTTGTCTGCATTTCCATCCTGAATTAGGCTCTTCTCGGCCGGCTCATGTAGGAGGAACTGATCTGTCTCTGACCTCCCTGGGCAGCAGGCTTTAAAAGAGAGAGGGGTAAAAAATAGAAAGCACCAGAGAGACAGACTGAGACGTACAATGGCGTAACAGCCCGCCCCTCCGTCTTCCTGCGGCTTCCTCCCGACTCTGTTCGGCCAATGAAGCCCACCGACACGCTGCCTCATCTTCCCACCCCTCCTCAGGAGAAACCTGATCCACGAGGTGTCCCTTTACATTTTTCCAGCCCCACTCGCTACAAACAAGCCACGAGAGGATCGTGGGTCCGCTAAACTTCTGCTGTCCACATGTTTGGCTCAAATCAGCGCTCATTGTCCCGTTCATGACCGTCGTTTTCTGTCAGTGGTGCCTCACAGGGAACGGACACCTGATTAAGTGAGTGGCAGCATTTACGTATGTGTGTGTGTTTGCGTGTCTGTGTGCGATCGCTCAGCTGCTGGTTGGTGTGTTAAAGTTAGCCTCTGCTGTCAGGGCTACCAGCCGGCCCAGCATGTCATGTGTATGTGAGGCAGATGGAAAAGGTGCACTTAAAATGGACTGACTGGTAACAGAAGATGACCGTTTTCACTGGGTGAGAGGAGAATGGAAAGTTCACTGGTAAAACGAGTCCTTTTTGTCCCGCATTGACATTCCACAGAGGTGGTCGCAGCACATGGCCTCTTATCAAACTGAGTCTGAACTGTAAAAATGAGCTCTGAGGTTTTGCTTTCACATTCTTCAAAGTGAAACATGGATTTCCTGAACCTCCAGGACCCCCAACATGCTTCTGTAAATGTGATGCGTTGACAGTTTGGGGCTGCGGTTTCTTTTTGTTTTGTTGTTAATTGCTCCTTTCAGTAATCATTTGTCATTGTTAGGAATTGCATACATTCATGTTACATGCTGACAAGTTATTTACTGCACACTTGAGCTACTTCTGAGAGTGCAGTATGTGGAAAAACCAGGCTGTAAAACCACCATGGAACCGGTTACCTGGAATCTGTCAGTAGGTGTTTACTTCATATCTTTACACATAAATCTACATTAAATCTTTTGCCTGATTATGACACTGATCATGTCAATTGACCATATTGTTTGTTGCCAGGCCTGCACAATTTGGTGAAGAAGTCATGCACTAATTACTGATCATTTCACACTCAAATCTACTTAAAAAAGCATGAAAAAGCAAAATACCTGTGGCATGTGGTTTGTTTAACACAGTTTTTCTCTCTGTTCAGTGTAATTGAATCAAAAAAACATCACCATCCACACAATCCACCTGTAAATTGTAGTGTTTTTGTGGTTTTACAGATGCACAAGCCTTGCAGTTGAGATTTGATAAACTGTGCAGCTCTTGTTTTAGGCTCTTTTAGATTGATCACACTATCCCTCAAACACAAGAGACTATTGAAAAATCGTTGTTACCATTGAGGGTTTGAGAACAGGTTTCAATTGATCTGATCCATCAGAATCATACTCCTCCAGGCTTATCAGTTCCTCGTATCGACGCCGGTGTGTTTTTCTTGCACGTCGTAGAACGATGACGTCAAACTCGTGCATCTATGAATGAATCTGTAAAAACATGGTGATCAAGCGTGGTTTCACTTCAGAGACAGATGACAAACAGTTTGAAACGCCATCATTATGCAGAAACGTGTACCACAACATGAGTTATAATTCCTGGAATGTAATGTATTTGACTGTATGCATGAGCGCCTCTGTAAACCAGGATGCACTCCCATTACCGAGTGAAATATCCTGTATCATAATATCATTAACACCACACAGACAGGCCAAGCAGACCTAAGCACAAACCACACACATATTCACATATTCTCTTTTACTGCACTCAGATTTAATGTGGCACACCTTTTCAGAAGGACATACATCAGCGCTCAGTAGAGATATTTACTGAAGAGAAGAAATGAGGAAGACATTAGTATAATTTACATCTTCATCATCATATCCCAAGGTGATGGAAAAAAACTGAAGAAGCAAAGAAACTCAAATTTGAGGAAATACTTGGAAATGCTTAATGATTTATTCATTGATTGATTGGTTGGATTTAAACACTGTTGTATATTGATTTTCCTCATTGACTAATCCGTGAAGTGACTGCTTGTTTTGCTGTAACTACAAAACTGCTCACATAAGTAGTTTTTTCATCTTTTACTTTTCATACATATCATATATTCGCAAGACAACAACTGCCAGCAAATAATTCCTTGCATGTGTTTATGTACTTGGCGAATAAAGCTGATTCTGATTCCGATATGGCTGATAAGACATGAGTTTCCGCTCTGACAGAAGGATAACATCTGTTCAATGCACCACATTGTTTGCCCTAAAACTCAACTAAACCCGATCCTGTTTCACTTCATATCGATGCAGTGTGCTCTCCTAATGATAGAGCACTGTGGACTTCAGTCCCGCAGCAGCAGCAGCAGATGATGTTGTAGCAGCAGAAGGAGGTTTGTTGTGAGTGGAGGTGGAGGACAGGTACCTCCTGTGTTGTCGGTGGAATTCCTACTATGCGAGCGCCGTGAGCGTCCCGGCCCTCTCACCTGGACTGGTTGAACGCTGTCTTTGTGCAAACTGTCCCAGATTCGCTCTGCTGCCGCTGCTGTCAATCCCTCAGGGAGCACATTTCAGATTTCACTCATTGAGCTGATGCTCTCAAAGCAAAGCAGCGTCTTACTCAACGAAACTCTGACACGACACATCAGCTGTCAGGGACCGTGACCTTTCAGTTATATGAGCGTCTCTTCTGCCGGTGTTGAACAACACTACACTGCTTCTCCTCCAGACTCTTAAAAAAGCCTGCTTTTTGCATTTAAATACATTAATGGCTTTGTGTGGCTGAAGAATATGCAAAAATGTGTTCTTCAGATGCAAACACCCAGAGTTTAATGCACAAGTGAACATCATGTCATTGTCTTTCAGCGTGTCCTTTACTGTTCTACTGTGGGAAGCCTATTTTCTCAATGCAAGGTGCAAATAAAACTTAGCCACTTGTGTGTAGTTGTGGGTAAATACCTTGGGCGGTAGTTTTGACTACTTTGAAAATTGATTGGAAACAAAACATTGTCTACAGAATGTCCACTGTGAAGACTTTGGTTTTGCTCCCACCAAAGTTTTACTGTTCATGTGTTACCTGTGGAGTACTTTAAATGGCAGTTATTTTGAGCCTATGGTCTCATTTTCTCATCTTCCATTTGATCACTGACAGTAGATGAGCAGTTACGGGTCAAAGGTCAGACATTTCTGTTTGTGGTTCAAGCTCTTGACAAGTGGTTTATTATGATTCACATAATTATAGGATGTGATTATATGACGTTCATTCTGCATTAGACAATACCTAAAGGTTTCATTCACTAACACAACCAGCTTTAGTACAGTATATTCTATGTATGTAGGAGCAACAGGAGCTTTAGTGTTGTGTTTAGTCACTGATGTGTATGTAACCTGTAGCTCTGAACAAAACATGATGATACGACACGGTAATCGGTGCATTAGTCTTCACGGTGGCAGGCTGAAAAATCAGACCATTTACTGTAACATTTGTGTTGTTTTTGGACTGGTGTCAAAAGAAGACATCCGACATCATCACTGGCATCGTTATAAAAAAATAACTAATAGCCTCAGGTTGATGGCTTTTATCAATCATCAGCCTCTGGTTTACTGGGGTTAACTGTGCTCCACCGTACTTCAGGTAAAACTCAAATCCTAGTTTTCTAAAGGGAATGCTAAAAATACCTCAATAATTAGAGATAAAACCAGATCTATGTGGTAGTATTTTTGCGGTTTTCCCTCCTTGATTACCCATGACTGCTCCCTGCCGTGTCTGATAACTGAGGGTGTGTGCATGTATCTGACACCTGATCCGTGTGGTTGTTGTCAGTGAACAGTGAAGGTACCATCTGCCGTGTCGTTGCTTACAGTAGCACAGAGCAAAGTTTACTCAGGACAAGTGCATGTGTTAATGATTGACTGCAGCCTGGCGCCTCACAGAACACTTATATGAGACCTGAGAACATGCAGATATGGTCACGGTACTCATCTGTATCTGGGTCATGAATATATATTTATGTTTGGTTCTTCTGTTACAATAATCCTGGCCTGTGTCTGTATGTGAAGGGGATGTATATGTGTGTGTGTGTGTGTGGATTAATGAACATGCAGCTGCTGTTGTCTCATTGTCAGCTTTGACTGCTGTATTATAACACATCTGCCATCTGTAAGTTAACATCTGGTTCAACAGTGACGAGCTGAGTCATGGACTGACTCAGTGTTTTGGTGGCGAGATGTAACGTCATCAATTGTATATAATCTATGCATTCTTAGTCATTTACCATCATATGTTTGGCACTGCTTACTGTAAATGGAACTCTAAACTGTTGATAGATGAATATTATTGGCTTTTGGACAAAGCAGAAGTCAAAGTTGTGGCATGTTTACTGTTTCTTTAATAACTAATACTCTCTATGGAAATTTATCTGATAGGAACTCAAAATCATTTTGTATAGTAATACATATACATTCACCCACAAAGCAAATCTGCACAGAGGGAACTTTTCAGAATTTGATTGTATAATGTAACTCCACTCAAAATAAATAAGCACAATTTCTAAGAATAAATCCTGAAAAAAAAACCCTAACTTTAAATTCCTTAAAACTGTTGAGATAGATAACAAGTAATATTGGATTGAACAGTGAGATTAGTTGAAAGATCCATTTGACAATAAATGACAATAAACTTAATTGTAGCTCTACTGTGAGAGCAAACACAGCTCTACATTTCACACTAGATTCGCTTCATTTAGAGACGTGCTCCATCGTTTCACTTTGTTTCCATGGTTACAGCCGTGTCCTTTTGCATCCTTCATGTATCAGTGGTAGTAAACAAAACTATTGGGACGCTCAGCAATTTGTTTCAGTCATTAATTAAGTGATGAACTTTAGCTGGTTGTTGACTCATACAGGGAATATCTAAGTGAATATCTTTGGCACTTTTCTAACATGCATAGTAAAAAAAAAACAAATAGTCAGTTTGGAATGAAACTAATTACGTGTGACCAAACTTTCCCACCTGCAGCAGGATCCACACAGACCCTTGTATTGTGATCCAGCTTCTCTGGAACACACATGTACAGTACATGCATGTATACATACTGCATATCTGCTGACTTTGCATAACCATCTGGTCAGATCTGTTCTCGGTTTGAAGACCAAACAGAGCAGATGTTTTGACAGTGAGCGTTATCGTCCCCTCTTGTCTCGCTGTAATCCTTTATGTAATGTTTAACCTCAGTGACTTATAGACCCTGTGGCAGCTGCAGTTCCACATTGAACCAGGAACATGACACACTTTCACTTCAGATTCTCGTGCTCAGATGTGGTTGTGTTTGTGTAGCTAGTCAAAGTGATGTGCAAACCGGCCCGTCTTAGCTTAACTCAAGCGGCCAATGGTGTCGCCTGAGAGTCCGGTTTGTCAAGACGTGGCTGGTTTTTGAACGTAAGCAACCTCACCTGTTTCAACAGAGGATGAAGAGTTTTTTTTAAAACCTGCACCTACCAAACTTACAAAAACATCTGTAACAGAACAGTCAAATCAGTCAGTATAAAGATAAATCTAAACTCACTTTATTCAAATTCGGTGATTTTCCCATCCTAATACAAAGCACCTGCATTAGCAATTAGCTAATTAGCACAGCTTAGTTTTCTTTTTTTGTGTACGCGAACTGCTAATGTGAGGTTCTCTACACTCTGAAGTTAATATTAAATATCCACCATAGTTTGGAACAGGAGTATTCTTATCTTTTGACCTATTCTTTTCTCTAACATCTAAAATTTCAGGTTAGAAGCCTAATATTATCAATATCTGCACCAACTTTTACAGATGCTGACACCTATCAGCGCGATTAATCATCCAAACCGATCAGCTGTGGTGTTGACGTCCAGGGCAGAAGATGACCTTTGTGTTTGAGAGTGACACAGGGATTTGTTGGCAATAACAAAATTGTAGAAAATCGCCAGACTGATCCTTTAATTAGACGACACCCGTGGAGCAGAGGGCAAAGGTCAAACCTGATGTGTCCCAACAGTCGTCCATCAATAGCTCTGCATGTGTCCTGATTGTGGGTTGTGTGTCTGCCTCTGTCTGTGGGAACATGTGTGTGTTTGTGTGTACTTACAGAATGCCTCCACGTTGACCTTCAGGCCTCGGTCCAGTCACCTGCTGAGTCCATCTGTTGGAGCCCCTCACTCCCTCTCTCTCCGGCAGTAACCCAAGCTCGAGCACATTTAGAGACAAGGGGCTTTCCCCTTTACACTCTGTGTGTGTGGATGCTTCTTAAAGAGAGCATCGCCCACTCATCTTACACTTTCATATGCTGCTCTTCCAGACTTGTGTTTCCACTGAACTCACAAATAAACACAGTAATGACTGACTCCGTTTCTCGTAAACAGACTGGGACTTTGATATGATTAACTGTCATGCAAATAACTTTTTTCTGCAAGTTATCGAGTAGCTGGGACATAGTTCTGTCGATTAAGGCAAAAAGTTGCAACTAAAGTCATGACATTAATGTTAATAAATAGCAATTACAAAATAAGGGCCTCTTAAAAAGTAGTTCTTGGTACTAATCCTCCACTCCATTAAATTGACAAGATGACATTAAAAGAAAGCACCTGTCGCATCCGAAAACATGTGGAAATAGTGATTGAGTATGGCTTTTATCATAGTTTTCATTCAGTTTGTAAATATCTGAATGGAAACTGTCAGCAAAATGATCACAGTCCACTCAAATAAACACAATCAGGTAATTACATAATAGCAACATGCTGTTTGCAAGGCTGTTCATCTGTTTAGCAGATGTGTAGCAAAATAAAATCATGCAAAAATGTGAATTCCTGCACAAGGACTGAGGCCATTGAAAATGCAAATGATGACCATCTGTAACTGAAATAAAGCTACAACAAATGTCTTCTTTCAGTTCATTTAACAGTAATTTTGATGAAGAATCATACATTTTTTCCTTTTTGTGTCAGAGAAAAAAACAAAAATGTCTCAGTATTTTCATTTTTTCTCTTTAACACCAGTGGCTACAAAGAAAAGCATCAAATTCTAAAATTGGTGACGCTGTGACTTCTTCCTTCCTTGTTCCTTCAGTATGACTAATAATTATTTAACTATCAAACTAATTATTAAACCAAAAAAATGACTCATCGTTGCAGCTGCACAGACTGTTTTTGTTCTTCGTTTGGTAAATGTCCATTTTATTATTGTAGCCAAAGAGCAACAGGTTGCATACACTTTGATTTGTCTCATGAAACAAAGCCGTGCCATACGTTTATAGAAACCAACACATTTAGACGCCTTTAAATAGGAGTGTTGAAGTCGTGCACTGCCCTCGACCTGCTCACATGTACTTTGACACTCATTATCACCCATTTCTAAACCACAACTTCAAGGCTCCAGCTCTGAAACTATCACCAGGATTCTTCACTGTAAACATAAGTAATGTTGAGGGGCTGTTTTGTCTTTGCAGCTCAATGCTTATTGTCATTATCTGTATTTCCACAACCACTTATATGAAAACTGGCAGAAACTGATCTGATTGGAAGGAATTTTCAGAGAGGTTGAAACTGTTTGATAGTCTGGTCAGTAGGAATATACAAGTACCTAATTACCAAGTCAACACTAAAGCGAATAGTTTCTCTTTGGATGGCATAAGTCTATTTTTTCTGCGCATGTTTCCAGGAAGGAACTACTTTTTGTGTTTATGAATGTCACATTCAATCAACAACCCCAAGGTATCCAGGTGTGTTGGTCCATGTATTTCACACTTATGCCCTCAGTGGTGTTCTACCTGACTTAATCCACCTTTTAATATC
Organism: Apogon talboti; assembly: GCA_037367365.1. Classification (NCBI taxonomy): domain Eukaryota; kingdom Metazoa; phylum Chordata; class Actinopteri; order Kurtiformes; family Apogonidae; genus Apogon; species Apogon talboti. The sequence continues at coordinate 26,709,030 of JAPQRQ010000016.1, forward strand.
AATACTATACCATTAATACTATACCCAAAACAAAATCTACCAGGGCATTGCATCACAGACAGGCATCTGATGTAGAGAATGAATGTCATTACTAAAGGAAGAACCCAATGAACACAACACAAGGTCTCCTTTCACTATAGTCATAGCCACAATCTAGCTCAAATTGAGTTCATATCGATTGTCTAACAATTATCATGGATAGATTTTTGTATAGCAGAGGATTGGGGGGATTTCGGGGATGTACCTTTGCTGTCAGCCCCCGACAGTACAAGTCTTGTTTTTATTATGTCTGCACCCAAATCCATTTCTTCTCCTCTGTCGGCCATTGTGGGTCGAAAACATATTAAATCTAAACCAATAAATTTTACTTTATGCAAATTGCTACAGATGTGGTTTGTAGTCGAGCTTGCTCTGACTAGTCACTCTTTGACCGTCCAATCAAATAATGAGAAATTGTCCATGTTATTATACGCCTGCTAGATCGCCCCTGTGTGGCCAACGTTAAATCTAATTAGTTAAATAAACAGGTTCATTCCATTTACTTCAAGCTCCAGAAGTTGCACTGATGATTCTGAGCCTCAAAGCAGATTTCTTTTACTCTGCAACACATTATGGTGAAATTTGATATTTATAATACATCTTCATGGAACAAATATAAAATTGTAGGGTGTAAATATAAGTTAGTGATTCTGATCTAATCCAAAATGCCTGAAGGCCTAATACTGGTATCCAGGAACCCTTAAATCAGAGTAAAACATGATCCATCACACTGACTTTTTATGTAAATTAGTCTTAGAAAATGACAAGGTTTATAACACTGAAATTTGACTTGATTTGCTTTACTTGACCTCACAGTAGTGATAGGGAAGCAACACATTGTGCAGTCCTGTGCAGCCTAAAGATATTATTTCTTTAATTCATCCTCTACTGCAGGATCAGAAGTTTGTTTTTCCTGTAAGTCTCACAAATCCTCTGATGCAACACACTGTACAAGCTGCTCCGTTTTGGAAATGCCTGCATCCATATGGGAAGTAACGCATCCCGCCTCCGTGCTCAACAGGTTGATTCTGTTATGTAATTAGACCAACTTATGGGAGTTCCTGTGGCGAGCCGTTGGACTCCCTCTGTCCTGCCGCGAGTTGTTGAGCTTTTTTTCCCACCATTAATTAAGCAGTGGCCACTTCTCTCTTCTTCTGCCAAACAAGCCCCGATGAGTCTCGTCCAGAGCTGAGGAGGAGGAGGAGGAAACTGGGCTGAAGTTATAACAGAGCCCAGGACTGCACTCGTAAAGTGTCTCAGAATAGTCCCGATGATATGAGACCAGTTAGTGATGCTTTTATAGTTCTGTGGCCTCGGGGTCATCGCTCGGAAATCTGGATTACAACACTGGTGGAAGGAGTTTTCAAATGTTACAAGTAAATACAAGTAAATATACCTGAATTTTATCAGTGAAGCATGAAAAATCAAAGCATTCATGATGCAGTAAATGGTCAGTGTTTTGTAGACTGATTATATTGATGCTTTACAGTGCATTTCCTTGTCAATACATGAGGGGTTTTAAGAGTTTATTCAGATTGAGGAGAAATGGACTCTCAGCTGATGAAGGAAACTCTTCATCCCTGTTTATCACAAATAAATCAATACATTTGTGGTAGAAATACTACATTTAAAGGTTTATCTTGACATTAGGGCTGCAACTAACAACCATCAATTGATTTTCTTGATTTGATCAGTTGTTCAGTTTATAAAATGTCAGAAAATGAACTATTTCCCAAATGTCATGATTGATCCACGCCCAATAGATATTAAGTTTTACAGAGAAGTGACAGAACTAGAGAATATTCAGTTTTCAGTGGCTGAAAAAAAAATGACAAACTGATTAATCATTAGCAAATTAGTTGCTGATTAATACAAATAATCCTTTAACAAGTCAATTTCTGTCACTCTACTTGACAACGAATCAGTTAAGTTTTACTTGATGTCTCTGATTGTTCTAATCATGTACTTTATTCACCCATTAGTCTCTAGTTCAATGTTAAATGCAACAAAAATACCCAAAACACTCCCAATTTGGGTCAGTTGTCTTGAAATATGTTTAAATGTCAAAATAGTTAATCTTTTCCTCCAACAAACAGATTAACTGGGTAATTAGTAGTAGCCTTGGGTAAATATAAGACATACTTTAAATCACTGTTTCACAAAGACAATAACAGTGTTGCATTCTAAAATGACAACAGAAACAATTCTATCGCTGGATGCTGCTTTGCAGAAGCTGAAACCTCAAATTACAATGAAGTGATTGATGTTTATTACGCTTCACTTGCTGTTGCTCTTGTGAAGATAGCCATAATAATCCTTTAAAAAAAAAACAAAAAAAAACAGCAGCTTATGTGCACTCAGTGATTCAGTGGCTGCCAAACGCTCGTCATTTCTGTCATCCGCTGTCCACAGTGGCCGCGGGATTAAAAAAGATCACATTCATAACAGCTAAATGGATTTGAGGATGAAGATGGAGGGTAAAAGTAAATGCCCTCAGTGATACAGTTAGTTTCAAAAGCCCCACTTTTAGTCTTTAGATAAATTAGTCTGGTCAGTCGTTTCACATCAGGACCAGGATCATGTTTACGATGAGGACACTGACTCTTATGGGCCTTATTTTTTGTCTTTCAGGCTCGGTTTTGTCTTTTTTAGGCGCTTCGTTGTCCTTCGCAGTGACATGCAAGAGTTTTTGAAGATGCTGGTTGCCGTGACAACCGTTAGCACTTTGCTTGCGGAGAGTATATTTATTCCCCGTCTGCTTTCATACCTCTTCTCTGGTATAAGCATGAGTACCCTGCAGTAACAGGTGAAGTGGATGTACACGGTGAATGTGGACAGAAAGATGTTTGTCGAGGAATCAACAGAGAAGTTATGTGCACTTGAAATGTATATTTGGTTAAAAACTTTTCTTTTACAAACTATTCCAAGTTATGTGTAGATTTGATGGCTTTTATGGTATTAAGTTAACCTGGTGTGTAGTTTGGTTAAACGTATGAGAGCAGTTGAAAAACCTCCATTCATGACTGTTGTCATTCCAACTCACCTTTATTTTACATATTTGCAGATATAGTTCAGTGTAGAGATTGGGTGTACACATAGATTTTGACATCTAGTGGGTGTTTTTAAGTTCCTTTAGCCCAGTGCTTCTCAATTATTTTCTCTTATGCCCCCCCTAGGAAGAGGAAATTATTTCGC
>JAPQRQ010000016.1:26720935-26733126 GCA_037367365.1 Apogon talboti
TTTTAGCATTGGGGTGTGCATACACCCCACGTGACCATTCATGTTTGAATAGGCCACATGACCAACCAAGGGTTAAAAATCAAGTGTTGTGTAGAAGTAAGAGAATCATGAAACAGGATAAGGTGATAGTGGAGTGTATTAATATTTTCTTACATTTCTTTGTGAGTTTTCCAACTCAACCTGTACCTTCATCTACCAACAGAAAGAGACAACTCGCTGCAGTGTGATGGATGTATAATCTGTGCCCACCTTTGTCTATTATCATGTTTCTTTCTGCTCTGATCTAACAGTTTTTTCTTTTCTTTGTCTTGTCTCGTGTGTGTTTGTTTCGCCGACCCAGACGTGCCAGCGCCGGAGCAGCCAGAGCTGTTCCTGAAGAAGCTGCAGCAGTGCTGCACCGTCTTTGACTTCATGGACACGCTGTCTGACCTCAAGATGAAGGAGTACAAGCGCTCCACGCTCAACGAGCTGGTGGACTATGTGACGGTCAGCCGGGGCTACCTGACAGAGCAGGCGTACCCCGAGGTCGTCAAAATGGTGAGGGCCGTCTTGGTGTCACACAGTGGAGGGGATGGATGGCATGAACAGATGTGAACAAAAGAAACCAGATGCTTTTCAGTACATTTGTGAAGCATGAGGATGATTTAGAACAGGGGTGTCAGACATACGGCCCGTGGGTCCACCGAAGGGTCCGATCCAGCCCATGGGACGGGTGTCTAAAGAATTTTAGTTCAGGTTCCATATTTAGACCAATTTTTTGTAAAGCGGGTCAAACCAGTCAGATACCATCATCGTAATCAATAAAGAATGACAATTACAAATTTTCTCTTTGTTTTAGTGTAAAAAGTAAAATTGCATGAAAATATTTACACTTGGGATGCTATTTGGCTGCATGTGGCCCCTGAACATCAATGAGTTTGAAACCCCTGATTTAGAAAATGTAATGTTAGTGTTTATTGCTGAAGTGAATCTGATGTGAATCTAAGGCTACATTCACTCTGCAGGTGAAGGTGGCTCTAATCTGACCCTTTGCCCATATGTCATTCATATCTGATTTATGTTTTTTTCTTCTTCAAATCAGACCCAGGCCGCTTTTATACATGGCTCTAAATCAGATACATATCTGATGTTTTCCAATGTGATTTTAAATCTGAACAGTCGTGTCACATTTTATCTGACTTTTATGTCATTGAAAAGCAATAGACATCACAATTCTGCACTGGAGGAGGCAGGACCCGGCGAGATTCATATTTACTTCCTTAAACGCAGTGTGATGCATGTGATGCCACTTGAGGACCGTAGACTGTTCACACATGAGTCTGATGGTGTCACATTTACATTATAATGTGAACAACCTCGCAAAAAAAATCTGATGTCAGTAAAAAATCTGAGTTGAGCATTAAGACTTGCAGTGTGAAATTAGCATAAATGTGCTTGTTCTCACTGTGACACATTTGATTTTACGTACTTCTTATTCTCGCAGGTGTCTCACAACATTTTCCGGACCCTTCCGCCCAGTGACAGTAATGAGTTTGACCCTGAGGAGGACGAGCCCACACTCGAGGCCTCCTGGCCACATTTACAGGTAAAAGCATGTTTTTTTCACTCGGCTGTTTCCCTTCTTTAACTGTCACTGAACCTGCTCATATCCTGCTGATCTGTGACTTTACACAACCATCCTAGCGTCCAAACTCAGACTGAAAAAGCCCAGTTTGTTGTAGGTCACATGAACACATCATGCTGATTTGGCTCCAGAAGTGAAAACACACTTATTATTTACTGCTGACTTTCATTAGGACTTCTTTTTTCTTTTCTTTTTTTTTTTTAATTTACGAGTGCATTTTCAGACAGACAGCAGTTTGTTTCCCTTGTTTCTGTGCTGAAGAAGAGCAACAAGAGCTGTAAAAAAAAAAAAAAAATAGCAAGAGAATCAATCAAGAAAATGACAGTTTCATCATCTGTGGAAACGCAGCTTGTCTTCCAGCGGTCCAACTTTCTGCTGCTGTAGGCGTAAAGATTCACCTGTTCCTCCTTTATCTGTGTGTGATTGCAAACATCAGTGCAGTTTTCAGTGGCAGTGTATTAGAATGAAGCAAAGCTCTAATTAGAGCCACAGTGCTCCTGAGGAAAAAGAGACACGGTTTTGTGGAATCATGATGTACTTAAGAGAGAATGGAGATAAACTGTGATTATACTGAAACATCCAGAGCTGACGGTCACTGAGGTCTGTAAACTGTAGGACATCTGTGAATGAGCTTCAGGTCTGTCTGAGACGTCATAGAATCAAAAGGATGAATGGGATACTGAATGTTTTTAGTGAGAAATCAACAATAAACCTCCACTGTTCAACTGTCCAACCTGTATGTTTATGTTTATAGTGTACGTTTGATCAGTGTGACGTGAAGACGCAGGGGAAGTGTTTTATTCATCCACTGTTTTTAATCTAGTAACGACTCTCATCCTCCACTTTTCTTCTTCTCGTCTGCAGTTGGTATATGAGTTCTTCATCCGGTTCTTGGAGAGTCAGGAATTCCAGCCCAGCATTGCCAAAAAGTACATAGACCAGAAGTTTGTCCTACAGGTGAGTATCAGAACAGTGAGTAGGTCCAGGTCTGTAACCGATGTGGACTAGGATCCTTCTCTCTCTAGGATCAGGGGTCGAGATTAAAAGGGAGAAGATGATCTTATTAACAGGAATACAACTGAACTGAGAACAATGAATGTGATTATAAAATGTGCTCAGATGAATCAGAATTACAGGTAACACCAGCTTCATTGCAATTAAATTGATCTTTTACTAAACAATGGTCTTAGAAGTCATTTTTATGTCACAGATTCTTTCATCTGAGCCTTTTTAACTTCTGTAAATCCATGGTTTTCCTCATAAAACCCACAAAACTCTTCAACAAAATAAAAATGATAAAATAGAGTAATATCAAACTGAGTAGAAATCAATCATATTTGGTATTTAAAGCTGTATATGTATGAATGTATCTGTCACTTTCATTCGTTCTTTCTTTTTTTCTTTCTCTTTTGTTACGTTTTCTGTCTTGCTCTATTCTTGTTCTGTTGTTAAATAGCGTCTGTGTTTTGTCATTTCAGCTCCTGGAGTTGTTCGACAGCGAGGATCCTCGGGAGAGAGACTATCTGAAGACAGTCTTGCATAGAATCTACGGCAAATTCCTGGGGCTGAGGGCTTTTATACGAAAACAGATCAATAATATTTTTCTACGGTGAGTGTGTTCTGGATTCTCTGTAGATCAGTTCACTCCGTAGATCTGTTGTGTAACTTTGCGTCTGCTCTTCCCTCCTTCTCCCTCCAGTTTTGTTTATGAGACGGAGCACTTCAACGGGGTGGCTGAGTTGCTGGAGATCCTGGGGAGGTATGTGGATTCCTGAGACCCTCTGGTTCACATTTTTACGCCCTGACAGAACCTCTAAAAACCAGAGCCGAGCCTTTAGATAAAAACCAGTCTTATGGAGATGCATATCTTCTCCATGACAGAAAAAAATGCCAGAGGAGGAAAATATGACTATGAAAAAGCTGCACAGTTTGTAGATAAGATGTAAATTAATCCACTTCTCAGGTCGACTGATGTGTTTAATCCACAAGAAAGTAGTAAAAAGTCATCAGCTTAGAATACTCAATGACTGTACATTTTCTCCTATTTTTTTATCATAAAATGTGTCTGCACGATCTCTTTAAAGCTACTTCCATGGGTTATAAACTAATACTTTAATTTTACTTACTAGTTTTTCCAACTTTCCTGCTGCAGGTTCTCTTCTTTTTGTCTTATTTGAACGTTCAGAGGCTCCATGATTTACATGTTCTTATAGGTATGTTTATAGTTGATATTGTAATTCTTTTCTTCGACTTGTACATGTTCATTTAGTTTAATATAAATAAATCCCCTGGAAAAACACCCACAAAATTATTAAAATGAAAAGCCTTTCTTTAGTGTTTGCAGTAAAAACATCTTTTTTAACATTAACGATGGCATATGTCAGTGGTTAACAGCAACATTGGTTAATATGCATTAGTATTTTTTGTGTGAGGTCAAATGTTAAAGGCTAAAATGTGCCAATGTGCATTTTTCACTCAAGGGTGTTGGTGTAGTAGTTTTCTATTGTTTACAATGTGCTGATTTTAGTGGCTGGGTCAGAATTTTAAAAATCATGCAAAAATTAACAATTTCTGAATTCTGACCGACTATAAATTGTGAAAAATAATATGACCTTTTATAACATGAAGTGCAGAGTATTCATAATATGCTCACCTGGATACCGGAAGGTGAAAGATACAGTTTTATTATCACAGATAGTTATCACAGTTTTATTATCTCAATGGCTAACTCAGCCACATTGATCACATATAGTTTTAACAGATATTATAGATGATGCCACGTACTGTGCATCATCTCAGTTAATCAGAATACTTTATTAATCCCAGCGGAAATGATTGTGTGTTACAGTTGTTCCATTCAAGTACAATAAAAATTTACAAGAACGATTATTAAAACACTCTGTTAAGACACAATTAGAACAGCAATTTGTACAATATGTACTAGACAACATATTATCAGTATAATAATATATAAAGAAATAATATAAAAATATACATAAATAAGTGTGCAAAAATGTTGTGTTATGTGGTTAAGAGGAATTAAACAGCCTGATGTTGTTAAATGTTAAAAAATGTTCTTTTTTTATGTCTTTTATGACCCTGATAAAGCTACAAGTTAAAACACTAGGTACTAAACGCGTTGATGGTGTTTTGACCTTTTTGAAATTTTATTCTGACCACCAAGCCCCTCTGAACCAGTCCTGGTCCAGTCCCGGTGCCGGTTCAAAGAGCATCATGTGCTCCTCAGACGTCTTCCTCTTCCTCATTAAAGCTGCTCTTTGTCTCCTGCTCATTGATCTTCACACCAAGCCTCTTTCATGTCGTCATGTTTAATGGATGCCTGTGTTTTCTCTCTCTTTCCCAGTATAATCAATGGTTTTGCTCTGCCACTGAAAGCGGAACATAAACAGTTTCTGGTCAAAGTGTTGATCCCCCTCCACACCGTCAGGAGTCTGTCCCTCTTCCACGCACAGGTAAGACACGTCTTTTCCATGAAACGTCCACTCAGACATGTTCCCACTGGTGTTTGTCAGGTCGGCTGAAGATGACTCGTACCTGGAATCACAAAGTTAATGTTAAAACCACTATTGATTATTAACGGCAACATAAAACAGAAATACAACTCTGCACAATACAAGTTTTTATCATTTGGATTAAAATGAGACTTTAACATTAAGAAAACAACCTCACAATCCTTCATTTTTGCCTATAATACCAAGTTTTTACTGTTATAAAGCACCTCAGACTGTAGAAAAATTAAGCAGCTGAAGATGAAATTGTGATTTTTACAGGAGTAATATTTAAGAGGTTGTACACCATCCAAAAAAGTCACTTGAGCTCAGTTTTTGTCCTGAACCTTTATATCATTAAAAATAGATTGAAAAGATGAAGATCAGCACAATGAACTGGGTTAGTTTGAGGGTTAATGATCCGACTCTTGATGCTTTCACACATTAGGACAACAGATTTCGGATACACTTTGTGTACAGTGAGGCTGAAAACAGCTGAACACCTGCCAAGCACCAAATGTGGGTAGATTTAGGGTTTGGTGGGTAAATAAACCAAGAAAATCGCCAGCTGAGGCTAAAGTGACCCTGACTGAGCAGCTTAATGTCCTGAGACAAAAGAATACAAGTTGGAGACCTCAGATAAACATTTATACCTGACATTCAGACTGTTTAACACCTGTTTCTGTTAGTATATCAGTGAATTTAAAGAATTACTTTATATGGATATGAACTTGAAAAAAAACAAAACTGAAAAGGTATGACTTTATTGAGCTTATTTTTATACACGTCCTGTTTACTTAAGCTTTGATATTTACCTAATTTATTTATTTTTATAAACCTGCAGATTTTAATCTTAAAGTGTTTTCTACTTCTGATTTTCACAAAAATTCACATTAACAGCTCATTTATATTATTATTATTATTATTATTATTATTAATATTAGCCTGGTACATGTAGTTCTTTGTGGCTTAAATTTACATACTGAAACCTGATTGTCTGTATGTTTTAACTTGTTTTCCCTCCGTTAATGCCGGATTTCATAGTCGAATGTGTGAATTTTATAGTAACAGAGATTTTTCACAAAAACTTACAGGTTTACAGTGCATTGAGGTTTGTTTTAACAAGTACGGCCTCAATATTAGTTTTACAAATTTAGTGTTCTGAGTATAAATAAACAGATTCTACTTGTACTTCCTGATGATGTAGGACTCAGCAAAAATGTGAATTTAACAAAGGTGTCCTGGGGCTTAATGGCCAGTGGAAAACATTTTCGGCTGTTGTTTTATCTTTTTGGTTAGCTACTAGTGATAGATGAGTCAAAAATGTAATGTAAGCTCCTGTGTGTTAGGTTGCAAAGGGATGAAACGTTATGGAAATATCACAGTTTCTATGTATATGTTTTTTACTGAGCGAGTGAACCTTAACAGAATGAAAAGGTTTTTTTAGTTGAACAAGTGCTTTATTGCGATTGAACCTTGAAAAAAGATGAAATGTGTATGTGAAAGCTGTGATCTCCTGTTTGAACCAAATGAATGAGGAAGGATACCAGAGCAAAACGGTTAAAAATAATGTATTTGGAAATAAATCAATGTAACACAACAAACAGGAGAGAATGAAGTGCAGAAGTGCATTTTTCTTTTAATGCCTGAGATTAGAAACTGTTTGTGTGATGATTTTCAGATCTAACGTGTGCTGTTGTCTCTTGTTGCAGTTGGCGTATTGCATTGTACAGTTCCTAGAGAAAGACCCAACATTAACAGAACCAGTGAGTATCAGAATCCACCTGATTTCAGTCAGTGTGATGGAATTTTCTTCATGTAGCTTCAGCTTATGATGGTACATTTCTGATGCACTAGTCTCACAGTCACTAGAACTGAACAGAGAAATAAAACCCTGAGCTGATTGTGTGTCTCGTCTCCTCAGGTCATCAGAGGCTTATTGAAGTTCTGGCCAAAAACCTGCAGTCAAAAAGAGGTGAGCTGCAGTTTTATCCCGGCAGACGTGTGTGTTTGTGGCTCTGTGAGCAGAATATTAACGCTGTTCCTCCTCCTCGGTCCAGGTGATGTTTTTAGGCGAGCTGGAGGAAATCCTGGACGTCATCGAACCCACACAGTTCGTCAAGATCCAGGAGCCGCTCTTCAAACAGATCTCCAGATGTGTCTCCAGCCCACATTTCCAGGTCAGTACCGGTCCAGCACTGATAGTCACGCTGAAATATCAAACCAGGTATTAATGCTTTTAAGACGATGTGTGGCTCCAGTGCCACGTTTCTGCGTCCACTGTCATTCAACTTGACATAACTCCTGACCCATTTGTGCTATGGACAAAATCCAAACTACATCTGAAAGCTGACATTCTGAGCTTTCTATTGTTATATAACTCATTACGGTAGAGCAGATGCAGTCAGTCAGGGATGCATATTAGTTTTAGAAGCAATTTAGCTGTGTTTTTACGATGAAGTCTTGTAAATAATTGTATATAATAGTGATTGGGTTATTAGTGTGTTTTGGTTGTTTTTGTTTTTGTTTTTTTACCTTTTTTCACAGTTTTTTCTGGTTTGTGTAGTTCATTGATGTTGTATTTTAGCTGTAAAAAATATATAAATGTAGGTATATTTATTTCTATATGTAAATCTATAAGCACAGAGCCTAGCCAAGGCAGAAAGAGATGCAGTGTCTATAAAAGAAGATCATGGATGTTTTTTTGTTTTTTCACTTTCTGCCTAGTTGTAGACAGAGCCCCTCATTTCACTATCACACGGGCTAAAAATGACTAGAAATAGCTAAAAATAAAAAGCTGGAACATGCACACAGAATGATCTAGACAAACTAAAATGTTTCAGCATATATAAAATAGTTTAACATTTATTTCTATAATTTCATTAAGTTTCGTTATGAACATTTACAGTTTTTCATCATAAAAATGTTAAAAATTCAAGTCTATCTTTTTACATTTTTTGCTATAACACACTGTTTTAAGCATTTATTAGATATAATAATGATAATTAATGGCCAGATATTGAAAGTTAAGTTCTTTCTGAAAAAAGGTGCAAAAGAACTGACAAAAAAAGACATTTTCTGACACTTTTATTGCAAAAACAACATAAAGAAATGTAGGCCTATTATAATGGTAGTCGTTAATGCTCTGGTGTTTGTGGTTCAGGTTGCAGAGCGAGCCCTGTATTACTGGAACAATGAGTACATCATGAGTCTGATCGAGGAGAACTCCAGCGTCATCCTGCCCATCATGTTCGCCTGCCTCTACAGGATCTCCAAAGAGCACTGGAACCCGTAAGAAACACCACAGTCCTGTTTGTTTGGATCAGACTTGAAATAAATGTCTCACCTTGAAGTACAGTTTGGTTTATGATGATTTCCAGCTTGTGTAGAAATTCTCACTGAGATGCTGCAAAAGTAAAGTCGTGTTCTATGCAGCGAAATCTATCACAGTAGAAGATTAATTCTAGGTGAAACCTAACTCATAAGCATGTATTGATTCATTATCATGAAAAGAAGAGGATTATTTAGGCCAGCGACGAACCAAGAGTCAGTGTTTTACATGTAATATGTTTAGTTGATAATCCTGAGTTTAAATGATCAGTCATGAAGAAATGAGCGTTGAGAACTCCCAAAGATGTGCAGCTTTGTACCTTTAATGGATTCAGCAGAAACTCTTCAAAACCATCAGTCAGATGAAACAAGACATTATCTTTGACCTTTTCACAGGTTTTAAAGATTTAGACTTTAACCAAAACCTCAAAAAATATCAGTGCATCTAAAGATAATTAAAAGGTCAGTTCCTATAGGTTCAGAATAAAATGCAATGATGGTGTGAAAAGGCTGTAGATAAGATAATGAGCATTACTGCTCTGCAGTGACTATTATTTGGAATTAAATACCGTTTTTGTCCATTTTTCTCAATGAGCCAAGCATTGCTAGATACAGAAAACTGTACCTAAAGCCTCTTAAAGTCCACATAGAAATATTTGGCGCTTCAGGAATCACCTGGATGTGACTGATATAAAATGTCGTAGTCACTGTGAAGGCTTGGTGTTGACGGTGTGTCTGTGTCTCTGCTCAGGGCGATAGTGGCGCTGGTGTACAACGTACTGAAGGCCTTCATGGAGATGAACAGTACCTTATTCGACGAACTCACAGCCACTTACAAGTCGGACCGCCAGCGGTAAGAAACGTCACTGAGTAACGAGTCCTACAGGGGCGGTGTTATTAGAGGACAACACTCAGAGGTCCCAGCGCCGTGATTCAGAAAGATCAGGATGGAAATGAGCTGTGGTCAAAACAGCAGCAGAGGAACAGATCTAGCATTAGAACCGGTTCTACTCGTACCATGAGACTCTGTTGGTGTTAATATGATGAGGGACTGAAGCAACATCAACACCACAGAACACTTAACATAGGATAGGAGAGAACAGAATAAACCTTTATTGTCTCAGTTACAGGAACAGTGAAAATCAGTTAGAGGCAGACTCTTGAGCCACAGTTCATATTTAATAAAAAACAAAAATACACAAAAACAAACAGAAAATAACAGAAGGGAATGAGCTGAATTAAGTCACATCTATAAACCAATCAGTGTGAAGTTGTGGGTGATGCAGCACATGTAGAAGAAGAGGTTAGGATGGATGTATAAGATGCAAAGCTTAGTGCACTTCTCAAAATAGATATTGTGGATATACTTTATAATATATATATATATATATATATATATGTATTAGACGGATAAAAACAGAACTGGGCAAGAAATCTGGATAATTAAACAGTAAGGTGCAACAATAAGCTGTAATGTGCAAAGTAAAATGTAATATATCACTAGGACGAAGGTGGATAAATAACATTAAAGAGCATAGTGGAATAGGGTTATGACCAGCTTTAAACATCAGGCAAAGGTGACTAAAATAAGAGTGAAGGCAAAACTAAGAAGATCAGATGTAGGTAATATGAAAAGAATGAGCCCTGTTTTAAACCCTGTTGGTCTTGAATAATCAGCGTCGTCCATGTTTGTTTGTTTGTTTGTTCCAGTGAGAAGAAGAAGGAGAAGGAGCGGGAGGAGCTGTGGAAGAAGCTGGAGGACTTGGAGCTGAAGCGGGGCCTTAGGAGTGACGGGATCATCCCGACTTAACGAAGACAGCGCAGCGCTCCCCTCTGCCCCGCCCACCTCGCCCTCCCTCCTCCTCTTCTGCCCTCCGACTACCCCCGCCCCCTTCATCCGACTCCTCCTCCTCTCCAACATCAGCCATGTCTGCCCAGAGCTCCGAGAAAACCCGAAAGGCCGTTGTCGCCTCTGGATCGACATGTAGCGCCGCTGGTTTCTTAATTGTTTTGTTTTTTTTTCTTTTTTTTCTTATGTTTTTTTTTTCTGTGTTTGTGCGACTTACTTTACAGTAGATTCATCACGTCTGTTTTCATTATTTCAACAGCACTGTAAATAATTATTTTTTCTTTTTTTCCCTTAAACTGATATTATTGCAAACGGAAAAACAAAACAACAATAATAATAAAAAAAGGAAGAAAAAAATAGAAAATGAGAAAATGACTTGTGTGGGAGGGGGATTTAAACAAGAAAAAAAACTTTTGGACTGTAGGACATGAAGCGAACTCTTGGAAAAACAAAAAACAACAAAAAAAAGAGACGATAGATTGATTTGATCTCCTCTTCAGTCCCATCCGTCGGTTTTTCCTGGTTCTCCTCTTTGCTTTTCCTCCATGTTTCCCTCCTCTGATGGTGCGTCGGTCATTTCTGCCCCCGTGTGGGACGTCCCCCCTTCCCCATCAAAAGGCTCCTCAAGGACCGCCCACTCTGTCCTCCGACCCCGCCCACCGCCTCACCTGTTCTAAACGGGAAGTAAACATGAACACATGAACAGGGACTTACCGCACACACATTAATACCATCTCATCCTGAGTGCGTCTACATGCAGCTTCAATCATGTTTGGTTTATTTACACTCATGTAATTGTCATTTTCATTATCTTTCAAGAAAAAAAACTCATATTTTACATGATAAGCTTGATATATTTGACTCTTTTCTGAAGATACTGTATGTGAGCGTATCCACCTGACTTGTTCTGTTTTCTGACATTTTCTCAAAAGTAATCATCCCGCTATTGCAAAATCCAGACCTTAGTCACAGTTTTGATCATATGCACCTCTAAAACACAGTATTTACACCTTTAAGGGACAGCAGCTGCAGTGCAATGGCAAAAACTTTTACACATGGATCAGTTGAGGTGTTCTTACAATTAGTCATTATTTGCAATTCCGATCATTTGTATTGTAGTTTTATGTTAAATTAAATGGCAAACATAGTCACCACCGTCAGGTTTATGAAATGTTTCAAATGAAAACAGTTTAGCAGATTAGTTGATAACGATTCTACATTTCTGCATGAAAACGCACTCAGCTCCTCATCATCATCTCCCCTTTTTACAAACCAATGGACTGCTCCTCATCCTTACCTCTTCCCTCCTTTTTCTTTGACCTTTGATCTCTCTCTTCTACCTGCTCTCCTGTGTATCAGTCTGGCACTGGTACTCCGGCCATAAACGGAAAAAATAACCAAACCCACCACCGACACCTCCTCCTTTACAAAAAACGAAAAAAAAAAAAACCTTCAGAGGAGCGCCGAAAAACCTCAGCCCTGTTGTGAAAGACGAGCGCCCCACCTCACCCTTCCCCCTGCCTCACTCTTGTCACTCCCCCCTCGGCCACTGGGGGGCGCCGCGTTGGCTTCACAGTATTACAGCAACAAAAAAAGACAACCCTGTACATTGTTAATGAATGCAGTACACTGATAATCTTGTATCTTGTAGTAATTTAGCCTCTGTTTTTTGCTTAGGAAACTGTGGAGAGGAGTATCCAGTATATAAAGAGGTATTATGGAACAAGACTTCCTGGTATTTATGATAGTGCCCCCCCCCTCTTTTAGTCTGTTTTCTTTTCTGTCTCGCTCCTCCCTCTTGGTTTTTAATCTCATTTTGGATATTTTGATGAAGTTTCTTTTGACCATTGGATATATTTTTTTTAGTTGGGGAGGGAGG
>JAPQRQ010000016.1:26739184-26755231 GCA_037367365.1 Apogon talboti
ATAGGCTCCAAGCGACCCCCGCGACCCTAGTGAGGATTAAGCGGGTTCAGATGATGACTGACTGACTGGCTCTGATTATAGAGTTGAAAGCCATAAATAATGTTATTATTCAACTTCCACTCAGGACCAAAAATCTGCCTTTTAACTCAGAAGAAATAATGACTTCACCTTTATTGTAATAATTATGTGCATTCACTGCTAAGATTTTACATCCAGAGACATCAAAGTCACAAGTGTTCCTTTATATTTTTCCAGGATGTTCACTCAATCGACACAACTCTGTGGCAGGACAATATGCACAGGCGTGTGTCCAGGCTGCTAGTCAGTGCGGTACGGACGTGTTGGACCTCTGGACACTAATGCAGAAAGATGGACAGGTGAGCACAGTAAATGAGGAGGAGGTCCTGTGTCGGATCCCATCACTGTGTGGAGTTTGGAGGACACCCTGTGGTGCGTCGTTCTGAATGTATGAATATACATGTTTTCAGGACATGAAAAACCTGGAAAAGTAATGGAATTTTTATAGATGCAAACTCAGAAGATACCAATAGGTCATACTGGTTTTAATTGTGCTGATGCAAAAATCAATTATAAATGTCCTTTTTAATTGTCTTTAATGGAAACACATCTTTTTCAATACTCATGAGCTTTTATCTTTGAATTTTGGCAAATTAAATTCACACAGTCAGAGAGAAAACCTGTTGGATTCAGACACTGAAACAAAGAAATATTCAATTCTTTAATTTATGACTGCATTTTTACTTAATTTTAGATCTTTATTGTACAAAAAATATTTCTCAGAAGCATTAAGCTAATAAACCAGTTTCTAAGTATGAAAAGAACTGACAGAGGATGGAAAAAGAGCCCATTGAACAGGAAGCATGTAACCGTGTCACTGCATGAACTAACCCTTGAGGGTAATTACTCATATTTAAAATTAAAAGATCTGAGATGGGTCTTTTGTTTCTCTCATATATTTAGAGTGTCTGGTAGTCCTCATTTCCTAATACTTTCATAGTGATTTGTACCAGCAGTTGACTTGGTTTTCCTCCTTGGTTCGACAGGACTTCACAGTGTATCTGTCTGATGGGTTGCATCTGTCAGAGAAGGGAAACCAGTTTGTGGCCCATCACCTGTGGGGTCTTCTGGAGAGTCGTGTGGCCGACCTACCCTTTATCCTACCCTACTGGGGAGACGTGGACGCCAAGAGTCCGGAGAGCAGCCTGCTTTGTAACTAATGATGAAAAGAATTACGCTGCGTTCACACTGCAGGTAAAAGTGGCCGAAATCGGACTTTTTTTTTTTTTTTTTTGACTGAACAGGACAAATCTATTTTTATTTTTATTTTTTTTTTACTCCACATCAGACCACTTTCATATGTGGCCCTAATTCGGATACATATCTGATTGTTTTGCAATGTGACTTCAGTCGGAACAGTCATGTTGTATTTCCATCCGACTTTTACATCATTGAAATGCGACAGACGTCACAATTCTGCACTGGAGGAGGCAAGACACGGCAAGATCCATATTTACTTCCATAAACAGTGTGCTGTATGTGACGTCACTTCAGGACCACAGACTGTTCACACATGACTCTGATGGCATCATATTTGGATTATAATGTGAACAACCACACAAAAAAAATCAGAATTGGGCACTAAGACCTGCACTGTGAACGTAGCATTAGAGACATTTAAGCTCCTACAGGGCTGGACATCCTGTAGAGAAGACATCATGACCAGCATTAATGTGGTTTTTGGGGGTTTTTTGCACCATTTTTGCATAAATAAATATGCTGTTGGGACTGAATTCAGGCTGAGATACAGTAAAGCAGACCATGTATTAAGGTTCAAAATGCACAATAAAGTTTTTATTGAGATGTGCGTGAACAAGTAACTCAAAAATCACAGACATAGAAACATTAATATACATAATTTTATATATGACCCACATCTGTTAATTGTAACAGTTCACATCCATCCAGCACAATCAATGTTAGATATACATGACCTACAGTTAAATATACTTTTTACACCTTTTAACATATGGCACAACAGGCAACAGTGGTGAGACAGTAGAAGTGAGAGAAGTGCATTAGTGAAATGGGTAAAAGATGATATGGAAAGTAACATCTGAGCACCTCAAAATATTTCTTGTGGGGGAAAAAATGGAATATGTCAAAGTATAACTTCATCAGCTGGGAATTTTCACAGCAAAGTAGATTGGAAAAGGTTAGGCACAAAATTAGACAAGGCACAACTTTTCTTTGTACAGGGGTCAAACACACAATGTCATTAGGCAGTAGATTAAAATAAATAAAGTTCAATTCTGTTATTTCATCAGCTGAATTACATTTAACACTGAGATTACAAACTGAACCTTGCACAGTTTTAAACTGCTCTAAGCGCGAAGGGGTAAAAGTGATATTGTCGCCACAGCAAAGTTAACATTTATAAAACACAATCCTCCAGTGATGTGAACAATAATTTTTAGTGCACTTATGACGCAAAGTAAGAATGCACGTTTAACATCCATGATTCTGAAAGCAACTTAAATTGAATTCATCGACTGCATCAACAAGATGGAGGCTTTAAATAGGTTGTGTTTGGTTAAAAAAAACCCCAAAAAAACTCACTTTAAAAAAAAAAAAAAATTTACACAGTGGACAAAGTGAACAGAACCTCATGATTTGTGTCTTTTTGTTCCTACAGTGTGTTTGGGGAACCTGCCCGTGATTGGTCAGCGAAAAACGGCTTGAAACTGAACAAGGCACAGCTTTATTTCACCACAAGCACATGACACCAAATCACTTAGGAGCTATTTTAATAGCAGTGGTGTACGGATTTCAGTCGGTTACAGCTGACTGAATTAGATCCAGATCTAGTGTTTGACTCCTATGCCGTCCTCAAGTGTGTAAATGTGTGCTAGTGTCTTTTTTACATTTTCTGCCTGTGCCTTTTTAATATGTAAAACTGATATGACGATGCGTCTATTTGCATGTTCCCTAAAACACATGGAGTAACTATTGGTCAGCTCTCAGCACTCAGTCTCTTTAGTGTCAATGCACTCCTGTCTCTTGAGGCGCCGTCTGTCCCTGGTTGTTGGGTTCTGTTCTGTCAGATCCTCGTAGGAGGATTTCGTAGCCGACGAGGAGGCTCCGGCGGTTGTGAAATCTTCTAGCGGGGCCTCCTCGCCCTGGTGAGAGTCGCTGCTGGTGTCCTCCTGGATTGTGGCCATCCGCGGCCCCCCGGCGCTGTCCGGGGTGGGGGCGTAGTTCGGACCTGGGGCCTGGGTACTGCTGCTGCCCACGCGAGGCGCCCCGGCCTGGGTCAGCTGCTGCGGGGGCAGGGAGGAGGGCGCGGTCTGGCCTGCGGAGGAGGAGGGAGGCGGAGGAGGCTTGACGATGCGCACGGATGTTGACTCGAGGTTGCTCAGCATGTCTTGAGTCTGAAGGAACAGAAGAACAAGTCAGATGGACGCAAATCAAAGCTGTGGGTCTGACTGAGGTGAGATCCATTCCATTTTTTACTCCATTCTGTTCGTCACACTTGAGTCCTGATCTTCATCACGACTGTGTTTACATGCACAAAATATTCCAGTTTCTGTCTTTTGAAAGGAGCAATATCCTCACCTTCCTAAAATAACTGCCTATCATTTTTTTTTTGGGGACAAATTACTTTTTTGCTTGAATCATTGCACTCAATTTCTGTTTTTCGTGTTTCCTGAAAAATCTGAAAAAAATGACACAGGCAATTTTAGGAAGGTACTGATATTCCTACTAACGCTGTTTACATGGCCAATGAAATGAGTGTTTTTATATTCCAGTTAACCCTGAGCTGTGACTAATACTTAAAGGTAGGACATTACTACCTGTGGCTGATGGTGTGAACCTCTTTGATTCTTAAACACCTGTTTGAAAAGGTCTGTCATTTGCATACATCCTAAAACCGGTCACTGTCATCTTATATTTACAAGTAGGTGTGTTTGTCCTTCCAACTGAAAATGTGACCTTCTTTTCAAGCATCTGTCTCCAATATAGAGGGTCTTTCTCTCTACAGATGACCTTAAAAAGGGTCTGTGTGTCACAAGCTACAGTGAAAAATGCAAATGAGATGCATATTCTAAATGCAATGTAAATTAAATATATATCCAAACAACGTACATAAGCTGAATAATATCATATCAACATTGTAAGTGCAGTACACCTAGGCGGATATGCTGATGCATGATCTGTGTGGAATCCAGTGTGCATGTAAACATAGTGTTTTATTCTGAAAACAACCGTGTGGTTTGTATATTAAAAATCTCTTTATGTTAATTTAAAGTTGGAATGAGTAAAATGATAAACCTTTTTCACAGTGGACATTTTGGGTTGTAACATTAAAAGCTGCTGTGTGTTTAGTTGCGCCAGGGACCTCGTGTTGTGCATGCTGGTTCACCGCAGGGCCACTGGTTCACCTAAAAACCACAGCCAGCGACTGATGTTATGAGTCAGTCCTTGTCCAGGTGAACATGTCAGCTGTGAGAAAGATATCTAGAGGAATGCACCCTCAGTCTCCATGTGTTTCCATTGAAACCTAACAGTAAACTGAACACTGTGCAGACAGCAATTAGAAAAGAAAAACAAAGGGTAAAACAAAAGACAAATCACCTAAATGACCGCGTCTTTTTCGTGGCTTTGAACAGCAGCAAATGCAAACTTAAAATGTCCACACACACTGCATCTGATTTCACAAAAGACAATAAAAGGTGCAGCCTGTTCAGTCCTCTCTCTGTTTGAATACTCCCAGAATGCAATCTTGCTGTCTTGAGGTAATTTCTGATCACGTCACTTGCAGCTGTTCACATTTAGTCTCACTCTCCTCCGTGTTTCAGAGTAAATGTGCAGCCCGATCAGTGATTACGTCAAGGAGTAAGTGACTGCAGGAGTATCCCAAACGTGGGCCACCGACCATGCATCCTCATCATGGACTCAATGGCAACGCATCGCAACACCAAGCCACGGTACACGCACTCACCTATGGCGGGAGCTCTACTACAAACTTCCACCATCTGCTGCAGTTCCAATGAGAGTGAAGGGAAGGGCCAAGGTAAAGAGCAGGTCATTCGGAGCTTCAGCCCAGCATGGTAAGCTCAACACCAGTCGACGTTTTAATCCCTCCCTGTCTCTGTATTTAAACACACTCATTCTCTTAGGAACAAAGTATGATACTTAACATTTTCATTAGTTGAATGCTTCAGTCCAGTTTTATGAGTGTATAATAAGGTTTACTTTAACTTTGAGAAACTAATTTTTTTCCCTAAAGTGATTTAATGATGCTGAAAAACATTAAGACAAAAGAATGATATAAAAAAAATGACAAAAAGGAACTAATGTGATGTATTGCTAGATAACTGAAATGATTCTGATTTTACCTGTAATTTTTTTTCTTCAGTTCTATTTTCTAGGTTAGCTCTTGTTGCATTGTTCATTGTAGTTGCTTTAGTTCATTGTTTGTACTTTACTTTAGTCTTGGAAAGCTCAGTTTATGAAATAATTTAGTCACAGGTTTTAGTCTTTGTTTTTTCTATAGTATTCCTGCTATCGCCTGCTAATTATTTATGAAATTGGCAGTATATGTTTTGTAGATATACATTTAATATATTTCTATGTTAGAAATTAAAAGTAAATATATATTTACAGTAACTGCCTACCAGCCATTAATGACCTTTGGGATATGTGTAAGAGAGAAATAAATATACTAATTAATTAACATACTAATTATTTGATACTAAAATGTGGGTTAATTGATGATGAAAAGTTCATATATTTGCCTTGGTATAACTGTTTTTATGGTACATGAGAAGAGTCATACATGAAAATATTCATCTGAAATATAGGTGTATTTTTTTCATGCCTTTGTAAATAACAATTTATTTCTTTTAGAAAAATACTTCATCATTGCAATAGTACTAAAACATAGGAAATAAATGCCAAAATTGGAAAGGTTAGATTAGAAATGACAATTTTCAGCAATTTGGCAAATGTACAACTGTGGCTTTTACAAAAGTTCTAAACATCTTGCATCTTAGAACAAACCCTGATTGAGATCTCATGCATCCATCATGACTAGCTCAAAAGTAATGAATTATTGACCTCAGTATTTTCATCTGAACCCCTCGTTTTAACAGTAAAGTCAGTCTCTAAGGTCCTATTTTCAAAGCCCCGCTATCTCAGAAACTAAATGCACACTGAAATTTGTGTGGTGTTTTTAACAGCACTGATAACATTATTTTAGGAAAGCGAGAAGCAAATCAGACTGTCAAGATACTCCACATGGACTACTTATGTTAGTCACATATCGATTATCTATACTTTCAGCATAATTAGAATCTTTACAGTGGTTGGAATACTTAGAGTTAAAGCTCCCTGAGAAACACTTTTATTTGCTCTTAGCTAGTTTGTCAGAAAATATAGTTTTATGGCAGCAGAGGGTTTTCCACAGAAATAGTCAAGATCAAATCTGTATCTGCAACAACCCGACAAAAGGTAGAAACCAGGCCTCATGCTCTCCCTTCCCTATGAAAGATGTCAGTGGGTTTAAACAGAAGCAGTGTTTTTGTTAATTTGGTTAGTGTTAGTGTGGCAGCAAGACCAGTGCACATAATCGTATGCAGTGTGGGTATCAGAGTAGAGGTGGACGACTTACACTTGGAGGGTAGTAGAAGGACTTGGTGTTCTCCTCAAACTGCTGATCAAGTCTTTTGTCCTACAGGAAACACCAGCAGACAGCAACGTCAGTCATAACATTTACCTCGGAGATATAGAATCCTAGACTGTGTTTTGTGTAAACTGAGGTTCGGTAGGCCTTACCACACAGTGCACCAGGATACTTAAAGGAATCCAGAAGACCAGGGAAAACACAACTACAGAGCCGACGATGTTATCAGCCAGGAACTTCCCTGATGGAGGAATGAGGTTAATTGAACAGACAAACAGAAGAAGAGGCAGAGAGAAAGCTTCTGTTGACATTAACTGTAAAAACAAAACATCATGAGTCACGTGTCCATGAGCGGTCAGGGACTTACCAAACGTGTTGATGTTCAGTTTGTCGATAAAATCCCACAGCCTCTCGATCACATCCTGCACCTGCTTCATGCACTTTCCCTGTGGTGATATGATCGTTAACACTCACCAAAGATAAACACAGACTCTAATTTTTGATGCTTAACCTTGCAAACAACCTCCCATTTTTTACTCATTAACTGCCATCTTGAATAATCTGGCTTTTCCGTTTTAAAGTAGCTGCGTCATTGTGACCAGAAATGTTGGCTTTACTTTACAGTATCTATCTCTACCAGTAATCAACTTTATCTCTAGCTCAGCTGATTATGTGGAAGTTGTAACTTACAGTCTCGTCACAGAATCCCACAGTGCAGGGTTTTCCTTTGCGAAGGTATAGAAAACTTCCATTGCCCTGGACAAAGGGAGAGCAGGTGCCATCCTTTTTTCTACAGCAGACTTTACAGGAATCCTCAGTTTCTAGGTAAAGAGTATAACATTTAAAGTATTATATAAATTCATGGTCACAGTCGTTCCCCCCCCCCCAAAAAAAAAAAAATATGCTATGGTGGCTTTATTTTGTGCATTCTGGGTTTTTTGTCAATGGGATATTAAGCATCAATTGCAGTAGGTCAAGGTAATGCTGTGCTGAACTCTGGATGCCACACAGCCTGGCATCGTCGCTCTAAATCTTGGCCCTCTCAGTGTATTTTTGATTTCTAACAGGTGTTATGGACAGGCTCAGAACAAAATGTCTCTGAGTGAAGCTGCAATGGACAGAGACAAAAGCCAAGGCTGGACATCAGCAATGAGCCCCTGTTATCACACCACATCAGACCCGCCCCTTATCAGGTAAATGGTTGTGACTGACTCTATCTAATCTAGGCTCTGTGAACATCAGTTTGTATGGGAGCAGTGCCATGCTGATCTGCCATAGCCAATATGTTTTGTACTAGAACTGATAGCAGCTGGGATACGCTCTGGTACCCACTCGACCCTCACATGGATTAAGCAGTTCTGAAAATTGGATGCAAGAATAATAATGCATATAACGTTTTATTAGTATTATTTTTGTACTACCTTATGCATGCACATTTTCTTAAACTTTATCCTGTTGCTGCCTTGACCAGTGCCATGAAATTCTCTCGACCCCCCCCCCATCGCGTTCTCTCTGTGTATCACTCTCTCCCCATCTCGCTCTCTACCTCTCTCCATTGCACTCTATTGCTCTCGCTCTCTCCATCTATTTCTTGCTCACTGTTTCACTGTCTCTCTCATCAGTCATTCTATCCCACTATTGCTCCCTATCTCTCTCATCCCCATCTCTCTCTCTCTCTCTCATCCGTATCTCTGTCTCATCCATATCTATTTCTACCTCTCTCTACCTCCCTATCTACCTCTACCCCTCTCTCCACACCTCTACCCCCCTCTCTATCTCTCTCCTTCTACCCCCCTCTCTCTCTACCTCTACACCTCTCTCTACCTCTCTCTCCTTTTTCAATTAACTCTTAAATCCTCTACACACTAGTTATTTAAATATGAAAACCCTGACCATCCTCTTTATCAAAACAGGCTCTGATCTTGTGATAAATGACTGTTTACCGTTGCAGGCACACGACTGAAGGTTCTGCTCAGCCTCACAGAAAGGGTTGCATTCTCCGCTGCGACACCTGCCGTTGTCGACACACACGGTGCCATCGTCGGCATTCACAGGAGGTGGACATTTACTGCTGTTACCTGTACCATACACAAAGGAGTATTAGGAAACAGCATCCAACATCACTAACAGCTCTTGAGGAGATGATCACTGCAGTTCTTGAGTTTGACCAGCAGGAGGACCTCACCTGTGCAGGAGGATATGCCTTTACATGTAGC
Source organism: Apogon talboti (assembly GCA_037367365.1). NCBI lineage: Eukaryota > Metazoa > Chordata > Actinopteri > Kurtiformes > Apogonidae > Apogon > Apogon talboti. Next base: position 26,748,104 of record JAPQRQ010000016.1, read on the forward strand.
GTTGATTGCCTCTTGACACCGTGTTCCTGCCAGTTCGAATTTGCAGTTCCTGCAGCACGGGCTGTTTCTGTCACTGTAGAGGGAGAAGAAAACATGCATGTGTGATCATTAAATTAAACCAACTGACTTTCCAACGTTTTATTGCATAATTTTAGCTTGAAGGGAGGCTGAAATTGACACTTTGTCATTTAGGAATCTTACCTGCACTGAGCAACAGGGTTGAACTTGCAATCTGACGTGCAGCATGGGTCATTGTTGAGGTGAAGCAGCCCCGGGTCACACTCCTCCCCTTCCTCCACCCGAGAGTTCCCACATACCTTGCTATTCCTCTCTTTGAAGCACACAGGAGCCTTAAAACGCAGCGTTTTTCCTATGGAGGTCTTGCTGCAGTTGGAGAAACGCTGCAGGAAGAAAAGGAGAGGAAACGAGTTTAACATCAACTTGAGTATGTATCTGAGAAGTGTTCATGACAAAAGACTAAAGCAATGAACCTTAGGACATTTTAAAAAGGTTAAGCAATGTATGTTCTGGCCTCCTGTAGCTTATTGCTTATTATTGAACTACATCATATACCGGCGAAGTTTCATAAAATAAAAACACAGCAAAAATACAGTAATGTATTGATATCACTCATTTATCTTCTGCCAAGCAATGTAGTACTTCAGTGATTTTTAGTAGAATAGTTTCCAGGAAATATCGATGGAGCATGAACATTTATGTGGATATTGCCATTAAATGAGCCATAGTTAAAGTAGTGTTCAATTAAGTTAACATTGCTCTGTTAGTACAGGTTTGCTGGACTTTAGAAAAGTGTTTTAATTGCACAAAGCAAGGATACTCCACCAGCATCTTACTTCAACAGTATGATTACATTCAACTCTTTTCTGTGTCATCAGTCTGATGTGTTAGATGATTCCTCAGCATCTAGGTCAGTAATGCTGGGCTTTTTGTACAGTTCTAAAAATGCAGAACAGACTCACTCTACTCTTAACAGTCACAGCTTTTCATTTGGACTTTTCTTGCGCCAGTTTCTCTCATTCATTTCCTTTTGTTCATCTTCCTCCTGTCCTGTCAATCTCTTTCCACCACTCGTCAAGGCTTAACTGACCCAATTCATAAAGATTCACAATAAAATCAGATATTTTAAAACAAATGACTGATGCAGTAATATGTTCATGTAAAACATTCACGGGTGTACATTTATAGAGCTTGTTACCATGGCTTCAAATGGAGTCGAGTCATCATAATGGACCAGAACTAACCACTTTGAAATAATTATGCAAGTCATCTAGCAAAAAAGTGTGACACTAACAGCTTCAAATACAATGTCCATATAAAAAAAAAAGTAAAGCACATAGAGAGAGTGCCTTGTTTAATTGTGTTTTAACAGCTTTCATGGTTGTTTAATGCATTTTTATTGAAGCACTTTCTATCATTGAAGAAAAAAATCCACTCTCTTCTCCTTAAGACTGCTGAGACAGTGATGTACTGTACTTATTAGGCATTAATGCCACTGGCGGGGGAGGAATATTAACTGTCTGCAGTTACATTTCACAGCAACACCCATGAGTCACAGTTATCCAACACCCAGGAACTCGCAGACAAGTGGCATGTGCGGGGGGGAAAAAAGAAAAAAAAATCCACACTCTGCATCAAGTGTATCTCCTTAACTAGTAATAGTCTGTTGTGTATGGTGTGTGTTATGTCGATTCGGTATTGCTGCTTTTTGTGATGGTACCTTATTGTTGACGTGGTCTCCACTCACAGCAATAGGGTACATGACGAACTTCCCACCCTGGTCGTCGGTGGGAGCACAGTAACGAATGTTGTCAGGGTCGTGCTCTGCTCCGAAGTTATGTCCCAGCTCGTGAGTGGTCACCAAATCTGCCTCCTAATGGGACATGAATACACAGGGGTTTGTATCATTTCATCAGCTAACAAATGCTGTCAAGCTTCACTAATAAAACTATAGTGGTGTTTAAGGGATGCTCCTTTTATAACTCATTTACAGTCTGTACAGCACAGATTTCACAGCCAAAAATCATGTATGTGTCAAACAGTGGGTGTTTTCTTGATCCTTGACAATCCTCTCAGCTCAGAGCTGTTAACTGTGCAGAGGAGCATGCAGCATACTGATACTTGTTTTGTGTAAATGTAACAGACATAAAATCATTACTCACACCACCCACACCACAAGGTGAGTCTGTTCTACTTAGACTATAAACTTGGCAGGGTGACATGTTACATAACATCCTGACTGAAACCAAATGCAACTCATAATTAATTCTGTGAAAGAATATGCTTGGAAAAGCGAGCATAAACGGACCTTTGTTAAGATGGTTTTGCCGTAGTTCTTGGTGCTGGTCAGGCCTGTGTTGAGGTAACTGGGTTTCTTGGCAGAGGCAGATGGGTAGTATGCTACAAAATACCACAAAGAAAGAAACCGTCAGTATCTGCTCTAATATCTCTGACTTTCCTCTGGTTTGGGGAATTTTCTCAGACCACACCGTGGCTAAACGCATTCAAAGTCATTATGACATAAAATAATAGTTGAAATTAAAAATCCACTATTTCTTTGAACGTTCAAATCATCAAAATAAAGTGCATGGGCTAAATGAAGTAAATTAAACAAATTTCCAATAATCCAACATAACATAACTGGTTATGAGAAACATGCATCATAAGACAGACAGCCAAGTGTAAAACTATGTCAGAGGATTTCATTACTGCACAATGAACATGTTTGTATTGTGCTACTACTCACAACGGGCTGCATCTTTGTGTCTAGGTCTGTCGTTATCATTACATAATCACCTGGTCATTACTAATCTACGTGACTGCAAATATTTAGCATAAGCACAATTACCTCCAAACACCTGTATAAAAACAGCTGTATGAAGACAGAAATGTTACATTTCATCACTATTTGTCACATCATTTTTCTCCATGTGAGACTTGACAGGTGATTTTTGATTATGCCATCATTTTAAGCCCCATAATAGAACTTCAATTCTCATTACGAGGGTTTGTAAATGTAAGTTATTATGGTCAAATTTGCCCTGTGCACAAACAAATTCATTTTTTATTTATGCTCCAGGGTTTGTCCCAATATCGGGCTCTTCTTCCTCATAAGGTGTATGTGTACATTGGAAATAAACCACACTGGTGCCATAAAATGATGAGAAAAATCTAACTAGGTATTTGTTATTATCTGTATGACAATTTATCTTCAACTAAGGCTTCATTATCTACTTACGTCGAGGGCAGAGTCCACCCAGAGCATGAGGTTTAGACGGGGCCACGTAGGCCAGCCCCAGCGTCCCCTCTGCGAAGTCCTGGTAGGTGAACAGGTGTGCCAGACACACAGTGGAGGCGTTGTCAGCTATGTCAGCACTGAATTGCTAAGGAACACATGGAAAACTTCTATTAACAATTTTAAATACATATTTGTCAACTGACAGCAAACGCAAACAATTGTATTTCAGTTGATTAGGTGTGTAGTAAGATCACATAAAAAAAACACAATAAATGCTCAAACCACACAAGATTTTGCACATTTTGCAAACATGGACTCAGTTTCTTTGTTTTCAAACCACATATGATGTTACTCAATATTCACCCAGAGTATTCTCTTACCTCCAGCAGTTTCTTTACATCCCAGGCCTCCTGTCCTGTCGAGCTGTTCTCCATGTTATAATGGACCCAGCCGGCAGAATGGAGGCCAGGCGGAGGCTTCGTAGGCTCCTTGTTGATGATTATCTAAGCACAGTAACCAAAGACAAGATTTACAATTGATTTTCCATGTATAATAAAACATAATTAGATTTTTCATAAAGTCATTTGTCTGTTTTGTTCATTAATCATTTATGGTTTGTATCACAGCTGAAAGAAAGTCCAGCTGTATAAAACATACTCAATTTTTATGCCCTTATCACTGATGAATTATTCAGATCAAACTAAAACATAATTTGCTGTGACATTGAGCTTGAAGTTTTAGTACATCTCATAAAAGCTTTCCTCATCCATTTGTGGTTAAAAGCAGCTCATTACATCCAGTTCTCTATGACATTTAGAGTGAAGCAGATTAGGAAATGACTGTGTAGTGAAAGTAATGCATATCTTTTTAGTGAGAAAAGCCCAGTGTTCATAGTATGACGAACAGTGCCTCCATTCATTCCCTAACCCTGTGGAATAAATGAAATTACCCACGCGGCACACACAAAAGCTTTCAGTTCTTCATAAAAATGCTGTTCTTAACACACCGGAGGATAGTGTTACTCTCAGATTCACTTTTGGGAGAAATATTCGGTCTTAAATCAAAGCCGTGTTGCTGCTAGGAGCCCTGATGACTACTCATAGGCCAAGACTAGGCCAAGATTTAACAATACTACAACAGTACAATGACCAGATAGTAACACACACACACACCTGGTGGATCTGAACTCCGTAGCCTTTGAACTCATCATCCCAAGTTGTGTTCCGGTAAATGTCATCAACTCGATCAATCAGCTCAATCTACAACAAACCAAAAACGTAGCAAATAAAATGTATAACCAGTAATACAAGAAACACTTAATTTTATTGTAGCTGTGTTATCCACAATTAAAACGGATGGAAGAGTGATTCATTTAAACCAGGGGTGTCAAAATTATTTTAGTTCATGCAGCCCAATATAATCTCAAGTGGGCCGAACCTGTAAAATAACAGTGAAAAAGTAAAATTATGTCATGAAAATATTTACATCTACAAACTATCCTTTAAAAAATGTGAATAATATGAACAATATGCAATTTCTTGAGAAAAAAAAGTGGATTAACAAAGGCACAAAACATTTAGTAAAAGGTATAATATTGTTAAAATTCCACTTATTTCTCTTATGACATTTCATGTTGTTCATATTTGTTCAGCTTATTCACATTTTTTTGTAAAAGGATAGTTTGTAAATATAAAAATTTTCAAGTAATCAGTTATGGAGATAAGAGTTATCATTTATAGGTTATTATGATAATATTTTACTTGTCCGATCCACTTGAGATCAAACTGGGCTGCACATGTCCCCTGAACAAAAATGATTTTGACACTTTATTGTTAATATCTTCAGTGTAATGTTTGCTTTCACAAATTCATCCCATGGGCCAGATTGGGCACTTTGATGAGCTGGTTTTGGCCCACGGGCTGTATGTTTGACACCCCTGATCTAAACCCTTTCATGCTAAATCATTGCAAACATGACCATGAAGTCACACCAGGTAGTTGAGGGTGACGCTCTCTTGTCCACGGCCCATGTGTCTGAAAAAGCGATAATCTGCCACCAACAACAGGGGACATGTGTTCTTCTTATGGTCATGGAGTTGTCTCTTCTCTCTCTGATGGGAGTCTATGATCGAAGACCAACAATCACAAACAGATGCACAGGAAAGCAGAGGGAGGAGAAGACGCAATGTTACATAAGCACTGCTTTACTCAAACATATATAAGTCAAGGGTAAACTTACATAAAGGCATGGAGAAGTTAAATAATGAGGCCATGCTCCAGTATCCCATTGTTAATTGCCCTCATTTTCACATTTAGCAACATGTCTTCTTTTTTGTTTTTCTGTGAACTGATTTAACTCTGCCTCCGTTCTGCAGTGAAGAAATAATGTGATAAGGTGTTTTAGATATTACCCCTTTTTGTAGTAAAACAGTGTGTGCTTCACGATTGCTGAACAGTGAGACTAGGTCTACATTTTGAAAGACAGTGTGTGGTGTTGAATGATGGAAACGTGATTTATGTTGTCCTGTTACACAACAGTGACATTTTATGCTAATTAGTGAATAAATTCTTGAATTGTGGTAGTAAATTTGTAAGTCAGTTCATACTGGAGCTCAAGGGGACATTTGTGCTAAATTCAGATTGAGATGGAGTTTATGCAAATGAAACATGGACCCCAAAAAACACAGAAATTACTGATATTCTTCTGCTACATACTGTGCTAAATGTATATCTATATAAATAATTTAATCTTAAATAAATATACAATACCAGTCATTTGTTTGGACACACCTGGGTTTTCTTTATTTTCATGACTATTTACATTGTAGATTCTCTCACTGAAGGAATCAAAACTATGAACACATACGGAATTATGTAGTGAAAACAAAGTGTGACGTAACTCAAAACATGTTTTGTATTTTAGATTCTTCAAAATAGCCACCCTTTGTCACCTGAAATGTTTTCCAACAGTCCTAAAGGAGTTCCCAGTGATGCTGAGCACTTGATGGCCATCTGCGGTCCATCTCATCTGATTTAAATAAGAAGGTGTGTCCAAACTTTTGACTGGTAGTGTACGTGGAATACAAATCGTTAAAAAAAACCTGAAAATGATATGAATCACGATAAAGTTATACAACCTAAACTTTCTTAAACAAAAAGAATAAGATACCCCATTTGAGGATTACATCAGACGCTTCATGTTCACTGTTCAGAATGTGAATGTGCGCCGATCTGCTTTGCACAACAGGAAGTGGGAGACCAGTGACAACTCAGAGTTATCTCACTGGGCAGCAGAAGCTCCATGAATTTTAATGCCTCCTCCATAAGAACATTCACCTCAACTCATATCCCCAGTGAGTGCTTTGAACCGGGAGCTAGTGAGAGGTGTTTGAGATATCTCATTTGGCACATTACCACTAGTATATACTTTACATTTCCAGTGCAGCACAAAAGAATCACAGATCATTCAGTTTTTCTATAATACCCATCTGTCAGTAGTGTGTATGTAGATTGAAAAGGCTAGATATTACAGATTAAAAGGCTGCTGTTAATGACACTCTTTAAGTATCTAACGCCCACCTCCTTTGTCACACTACAACAGCCTTCTCCCTGTGCTCAACCTTAAATCTTTGTTATCCTCCCACTCTTTTTTTTTTTTTTTTTCTTATCTGTTTTTAACCGCCTTCAAACAGCCCTAAAGCTCAGAGCCTGAGCTGGACGAGATTTGTGATCTCCAGCCACTAGCTTCCTCCTACATATGCACTGCCGCAAATGAGAATGCGGTCGATCTCTCTACACCAGGGGTGGGCAATCCTGGTCCTCGAGGGCCGGTGTCCCTGCATGTTTTAGATATTTCCCTCTTCCAGCACACCT
>JAPQRQ010000016.1:26763327-26774384 GCA_037367365.1 Apogon talboti
CGAGGGCCCGTCATAACTGCTTGCAGTTACTAGTTTTAAGTGTATTTTACAACACTTTAAAGCCTCATACCGGTAAAGAGATCAGAACACACACATGGGTGATTGTCATATCAGAGTAGGATACTCACTGTCAGATTATCTCTGAGGAGCTGCATGATGAGAGTGCTGTCTTTGTAGGAATCCTCTCCTAGTTTGTCGAGCTCCGCAATGGCTTCATCAAAGGCCTGTAAGTTAAAAAAAAAAACAAAAAAACAAGATTGAGCACTTGTATGACTACAACTAAAGTCAGCTAACAGGATAGAGACTGCATATTTGTCTACATACCGTTTTAGCCAAGCAGCAGGCTTGTTCTGGGGAGTTGAGGATTTCATAGTAGAAGACAGAGAAGTTAAGCGCCAAGCCCAAACGGATGGGATGTGTAGGCGCCATGTCTTTCTGACTGACTTCATACGCCTCATTGTATGATTTCTGAGCATTGTCAGTGGCCTCTGGCAACAGACGAAGAAAATCAATCAGAAAATAACAGCCAACTGTGTGCATTTTGTGAGGTTATTGCCTCCATCAACTTTCATACCTACATGTTAACAAAAATGATGTGCATCTTCATGTAAAACACTTGTGTACCAAGTACTGCACTCAGAGGATTTCTGTCATTACTGCACTTTTTGCATTATGCTGTTGTGTTGGTAAAATGGTGGTGTATTGTTTAAGTAACAAAGAGGAATCTTCGTTAGCGGAGTTATTTTTCCCCTCAAGTAAACACACACACAAGTATTGGCTGCAGAGGCTATTCTGATAGATTTGGATTTTTGTTAGTGAAACAAAAACTAAATCAAAGACATCACCTCCAGCATACTTATTATTCTGACATTTTAGCAAAACATGAACCTAAACAACTATCTCTGCTACTAGAAACTATGTAATTTGAGTTTAGTTCTAAATTGAACCACTTTGAAATCAACAATAAAACATTACACAGCAGCAAAATGATGCAGTTTACAAATATGTTCTTTATACCCACTGCAAATTTGCCAGTGCTAAAAAATAAACTTAAGCATCAAATGTGTATTAATCTGCAAATATAAAAGTCTCCCAAAATGCATATTTACTCCTGTTTCAGTGGATTTAGTCGGCACACTAGTTTATTATAATGAAATGGACAAATCTAAAATACACACAAAAAAAAATGCTAATTTGGCCTACAGGGAGGCAGGAGGCCCACTCCATTCACTACCACCCACCCCCTCTCCCTGTTTTTCCCTCTTGTGAGTTGGGGCCTCATGGTCACACATCAATATAACTGTTTAATTTGTGAAGAGGCCAAGATTCAAAAAGACTGGAGGGAAGCTAATGTGTTTAGCTTTTACATATAATTAACTGTACACATACAAGAGTCCATTTAAGTCAAATAGGTCAATGACAGGAATAAAGCATTTTTGAAAAAACCCCAAAAAAAACCAAAACAAAACAACTGGACAAAAAACTACACTTACTGTCCTTCCCTTCACCACTAGCAACTTCAGCAAGGTATCTGTAGTAATCCCCCTTCATTTTTAGATAGAAGACCTTGCTCTCATCAGTAGTGGCCTTACAAATTAAGTGCTTATCCAGCAGGCACTGTGAAAAGAAACGAAGAAAAAGTTACATTTCATTAGACTCAATGTTGAACCAAAAGCACACATCCATCTGGCAATTCAAGATCTCAACCAGACACATAAACTGGAAGAGTTAACATTGTAAAATTTTGGGAAAACAATAATGTTCAGTATATAACAAACGTAGGTGGGCCTCGCCCATCACAACTGTCCCATTAACCTTCATCTCCACCACTCCTTTTTCTCTTCTGAATCCTGGGGCCAAATTATTAAAAACCAAAGCATCAATTAAGCTTAGATATTATCAGTTTTCCTAGCGGTATTGGACTTTCTCAGCAATTCTAATTCTAATTAGGGTGTTCGTCTGTGATGTGTTTTAGTGATTTTCTATCCAGATGAGAGACCAGGGTTTGGGTCCGCTCCCTGTCACACACTGCAGCTCTGAGCAGCTCAAACACACAGACACCAAGGAGACGGGCTGGTTTTTACCAAGAACTAACAAGGAAAGTGGTCACTTCACTCCAGGACATGGAGCAACAAGTCTTTTACATAGATACACACATTCGATCCAGGCAAAAACATGAGCTCTCTATAACAACATAACATGCTGCACACTTTTAATACTCCTCAGTCAGAATGGACAGACAAAACAATTACAATACCCCTCTAGCAGCCTAGCAATTGTGTCACTTAAATTAATAAATTTAATGTGAAATGGTCAGGGCATCATCTGAACTGTTGGTCACCAATTCGGGGCAGGAGGATTTAGAGGCTGCAGGAAAACCACCACAGTGTCAAAAATACTGACAGTACTGCAAGTGTAAGCTTCAAATTCCTCAATTTCCTGAGGGCTCTGCCAAGGGATCAATAAAGTTCAATCTAATCTAATCAATTGTAACAATTTGAAATTCAATCTTAACATAAAAAAAGAACAGATAAGAATACTGTTAAAGTGCAGGAATGCTAAGCAGCATAGATAAGAATAGTAGTAGTATTGGTTGGTGGTGTATCTACAACTGGTTGCTTTGAAGGCTACTATGGCTCATTTTCTACTATGGCTGTCATTTTCCAGCTCAAATGGCTGTAATGTCACTGCCACTAGACCACACTACCTACTGCACTGTAAGACATGTTTTCACACTGTCAAAATATCAGGGAAGCAAATACCTGAGCAGGCAGCTGATCAATGACAACATCAATGTTCGCTACGTTCAAACATATAAGCGTGTTTTCATTTTATTTATATGCCTTAATTGTTTTACAAATTTTTACATTTTTTTAATTTTGCCATTTTCCACAAACATTTTATTTATGGAAATGCACTGACTTTGAGCTTGAATTACACCAAGTACCCACAATGCAGGTCATGCTTCTCCCAGTGTTCGCAGCTGTCTTCTGCATTGGATTTCCAGTCATTTTCATGACTGTACATCTGTTGTCAGCACCTTATGCCGAACTTTAATGCCTTCCTACAGACAGCCTTATGACTACTTTAAACCAGACTTTGTATCATTCTTTCATTCCCTGTTCAAATTTACTCATAGTCTTGAAAGATAAGTATTGACTAAACTAACATACACCAACTGATCAGAGATTAGAACAATGTTTATAACGTGCAAGTTATTGGTGGGCAATTTGTGTTATTACAGAGGGAATTTAAACTACAGGCTCAGAAGAATTTCAACATTAGTTCACTTGTTTCTGAGAAAGCTAAAGTTATTTGTGTTAACCAAACCAGTTGTAGGCTTTCAACTTTCAAGTAATAGTGATTAAATGTAGTAATGGTAATTGTAATAATGTAAGAAAAGATGTGCTACAAATGACATCCTGTGATCAGACTACAGTAGGTTCGCTGTTAGTGGTCTTCCAATGGACATCAGAAGCTTACCTGGCCTAATCTGTGTTACTGAAACCGTGGCTTATGCTCAAGTTAACTGATTTAGAGAGCAGATCATCCATTTCACTCAGAATGAAAACACTTGCTAACACGCAAAATATGAGGACAGCCATGGTCAAAGGGCAATGCAGTGAGCAACATGCCTTTAAACAGATTTTCCCTTTTGCAACCCCAGGGAGAATGAAGCTGGCCTTGTCTGAGCAAAACCCATCCGAGCAGCCACTCCCCAGTCATTTAGTGACACAAAGATTGGCTAGGCCAAAACATGCGCATGTCTCAAGTGCTGAGCATTCCTTTTTCACTGCACGCTCTGCACAATAGACAAGACAAGGAGTTGCCCCTCTCTGTTTTCACACAAAGCTCTGATTTCAGTCACTAGTGCACACAAGAAAGCCAACAGTTCTGCTGCATGAAAGCCTGACTTGTTATGTGTCAGAGTACCTTCATATATCCTGCAGGAATTGAGCATGCCCCCAAGGTTCAGTGCAACTGGCAATACTTTTTTTTTTTTTTTAAACATCTGACCTGTGACCAAACATACTACTGACTAAATATGAAAAATTCATAAAAGTCTTCACGACAACTTAGAGAAGTCTCCAATATGTCTATGTCCAACTGAGTATGTAATAGACATCCAAGTACTGTGCTTCACATTTTTAGAGCATTCTAGCCTTTTCGGTCATGTATTTTTACAATAATAAAATAAACAGTCTATAGCACTGACAAAAATAATGACAGAAGGTCACACAAGCTGCTTGTCTATTGCAGTGTCTGCACAGCCTTTGTAAGTGCAAAACTAACCAGGCTTGAGGACTGACACACCCTCTCTGTCAACACTCACTAGCAGAGACACTGAAGGCTGAGTCACTGCTGTAGACACATATCATTCCAGGCACACACTTGGGAAGCTGGTTGAAAATCAAACACCTATACAGCTTTGCAGTTCATTTTAAAGACAGTAGCTCATCTAAAAAAAAAAAAAAATTCACACTTCCTGCTGAACTTCCTTAAAGATCATTTCAAACCCAAGGCAGGGTAATAATCTCAAACATCTATCTATATGGTCGCATTAGACTATAGAACAGGTAAAAGCAGACATTTTGCGTGTTCTAAGCTTTGAATATGGAGAGTAGGGAGCGAATCTAATTTAAAACAGCAAGCGCAGCCTCATTGGTGTCAATAGGTTGTTCGGTCAATTCATTTGTCATTTATGCATGCAAATTCTTGCACTTGGATAACCACATTAGAGATCCATCTGCCAGATGGGACTGCGTGAACACTGGAATGAGAACAGCTTTGCAAAACACAGGTATCAGAGCAAATCTTTCCACATATGCCCCTGAGTTCTTTCCCCGCCCATTCAGACACACCTTACTGGTGTAGCCACTATTTTGACCTTTTGTCACTCTACACCCTCACGAGGTTTCAAGCCCATTGTTCTAAATCCAGATTCCCAAAAGACAGGAACAGTGGGAGAACTACATAATACTTCCTTGTCCTCACTGGGCTCAGAGGCCATATTTATACAACAGAAGAGCTGAGAGAACACAGGAGATGCCATGTGACAGACATTATTTAACATGTAGATATGTAAAAATGTTTAACATAGAAAAGAAAAATCAATTGTACAGATGTACCCTTATATCGACAATGAAGCTCTTATTTAGGAAATTCTGATCCTAATGCCGATTCTAATGTTGATTCCCCCAGACATAAAACCAAAAAATGCATTCGTGTCCCTCATAATCAGGACTAAAATGAAAGAATGAAAAACTATTGCTCTGCTTTGAGAGCAGTTTTTCTGGTAGGTCAACATAATTCCATACTGCACCAAGTACAAGGAAAAATATAACACTTTACCAAAACGTCGTTGCAGATGCTGTCCAGTTCCTTCTCCACCTTATCCCGATACTCCTTGATCATCTGGTGGTGGTGCTGCTGCTTCTTCTCCTCATCCCCCGAATCTAGCTTCTGTTCGACGGAGTGAATCACCCTCCAGGACGACCTTCTTGCCCCAACCACGTTTTTGTAGGCGACGGACAGCAAGTTCCTCTCCTCGTTTGACAGTTCATGTCCTAACTCTGTTACATGCTTCATGGAACTCGCCATGTCATCGTAGCGCTCAGCCTGTTCCGCCAACTTGGCCCGTTGGATAAGCTCCTCTTTATCCATAGTTTTTATAATGCAGGGACTGACAAATCAGAAATCCGGGGTAACGTGGTCGTCAAGGACTGTAGAGGTGAAGGACGAGTATGAAATGGGTCGGCGATTTTCTTCCCCACAGTAACGTTAAGGCTGCAAAAACAAGTTACTGAAATTATTACGAGGTGGTCCAACTATGTAAAAATGAAAGAAAACATTATCTGTCGACCATTAAAGTACAATGAACATACAACTGCTTGGCGCAGACGGAGCTGGACCTGAACATAGTATTATTTCACCGTCACGAATCGTTAAATTCGACACTTTTAGCTATAGAAAATTCCTATTGAACGGTAGAATTTTACCTTTCGTTATTGTCCTGCATAGATCATCTTACACGTAAATACACCGAGAAAGATGTTATCTTAATCAACTCTTTCTGGTTGAGGTAGGCTAAGAGAATCTCAAGCAAATAGGTTAGCTAGCTGAAAGCCCGTTTCACACGGTAACCCGCCACAAAGCTGTCTGCTGGAGTTAGCTACCCACAGCTAGCTAGTGTAGCCTACATGGGCCACTCCTTGCAGGAGAAAAATCTTACTTTAACGTTACCAGAAACTCATTCAAAACACCAAACGGCCTTCAAATTGTTATTTAGCGATCGACCGGCGATTGAGGCTTGAAATTAAACAGAAAATAATAGAATACTCATCGTTTCTGACCTACTGAGGTCCGATTTTGTCCCACAAAGTGATTCGCTTGGGCAGACTGGTCCGAAAGGCAAATAACGGTACCAGCAGTGAAAATTCAACTGAACATGCTAAGATGGGGCGGGTCCTCTGCAGCTCAATCCTCCAATCGTAAATCTTATTCGCTCTTGATTGACGGGAACATGTATTATTATTAACCAATAGATGTTTAGCGCGGGGGAAAGAGGTGGAGTTTTCTGATGGTTTGACAGGCCTGAACGCTGCAGTGGCTGGGGCTGGGGCCACGGGGTTTCTTCCAATTACAGCCAGAGAAAAAACGTCATTGTATTGCCATGGTGATGATCATCCAATCATTCCGTTCTTCCACACGCTGTAGGGGCCGTAGGCGGGCGTGGCACCTACTCCCTTTACTGACATTGTGTTTTATTTCTGTGTTTTTGAATGAGGTTTATTGAGGAACTATTCTGTTATTCTTATTGCTACTAGAGTCACTTAAACACATTTTAACGTCGGAACCCATTACCTTTCACTTTTAATTATAATCTGCAGTTATTCTTTTAACATCTAAAAGAACGCAGTCATCAAAAAATAAACGTAAAAGTTACTGTATATTGCAAACATCCAGCATGCCACAAGACTTCTGGTCAAATCAAATGAGCTATGGCCAGGTAGGTTGTACATATATTAAATAAAACAGATCACCCAAATTCCTATAGTTATTATTACTATTAGTAGTAGTTAGTAGTTAACAAGATCTGACTCTGATAGATTATGATGAATGTTACATTTGATCATTAGTTTTTATGATTGTCGGCATCAACAATCCTAAAAATATCTCTAAACACAGATACAGTATTGTATGATATGTCTTTAATGTAACCATAAATCTTAGTGCAGATTTTTTCAGTCAAAATGTGGATTTGACCAACAGGTTTGCAATTTTAGCACAAGTTCATTATGTGATGGTGAGAGACAACATTACAGTCAGCACATTTGTTCATTTGGGACCTGGGAAGAAAATGTATCTTTTAGGTTGCTGACAAAGATTCAGAACATCTGCTTTACATAATAGACAGTTCTACCATAAACTGAAGCACATGTTTGTAGAAATTAAGTATTTGACACTCAACTCACAGGGTCCTCCTGACCCTGGAAAAAAACAGGCTAAAGAATAGAAATGGATCATTTAATCTGAACCAAAAGGACATTTTACAAACTATCAGTGTTGGTGCAGATAGTGATCGATGGTAAATAGTAGGCCTCTAAATTGTAAATACTGACTTAAAGAAAAAATAATGGCTCAAAATATAAAAAATGTCCAAGTCTCACCTTAATTTGTCTCTTTTTACAGGTAGTTTGTTTCAGTCCTCTGTATTAATTGTCTGAAGATCTGTTTACCTATAAACTTAGACAATCCATTCAACAGTCAGTTTATAATGTAATTAAAGATGGTAATTCCAGATAATGCATTTTAAGGGAATGACTGTTTTTGGAGAGATGTGGGATGATAATCGCTCTTTCCCGATTCAGTCTATCAATATAATATTGGCCTTTAAAAATGCATGTTGGTCTAATTCTAAATCTCAGTGTTAATTTCAGATGTTCTGTGCTTATACATCAACCAGCGCGTTGATGCGTGGGGAACCATGGATTCTAGATCCTCTGATACAGTTCATTCCTTTACTTTCTTGGTAAATTCCACTGGCATTTTCAGTTGAATAACCTCTCAGCTGGCATGTCTGTGTCTGCACATGAAATTTGACACTACGGCAACGTGGCCCTATTGTTTATCTGTTGCTAGATAACCCACTTCAATGACAAGGTTGAATAACGTCTCAGCTGGCATGTCTGTTTCTGCACATGAAATTTGACACTATGGCAACCCCTATTGTTTATCTGTTGCTAGGTAACCCACTTCAATGACAATTCTATGATTCAACGTGATTGTAAGGCTGTTGTATTCCAACATTACTAATATCTCCCAAAATATTGGTCCCATCAACTTGCCGTTTTCGCCAGTCTGATCCTGCCCAAAATACATAAGTACTCCAAATGGCAAAGGCCAGCTCTGTCCAGTTCTTCAGTTAGGAAGCAGACAAACATGCATGCACACAGAGGCCACTTGGCTTTTAGTATATATGATAATTAAAGATAAACTATATGATGATGGATACATGGATGGATATAAATATCTCTATCAAAAGATTATTAGTTTTTTTTGTAATTGCATTCAAACAATTCAAAGTAGTCTTAAAGTAGCTTCTTCACAGAAACAGGTACACATATTGTATTTATTGCATAATAACACACTGAGTTGTTAAAACATTACATTATCTTGTGTTTCTGGGAAAACACCAAGCACTGTTTCTATTCCAATCTGGTTTGTTATCAGTCACTCTTTCAAACAGGCTTTTGCGACCTTGTTCTTTCTCTTACACAACTGAAACCCTGTTGTGTATCTTACCTTTGTCCTAGTTTGATCTCCGCCTTGTCTACTTGTCTGCCGCTGACCTCATGAAAAGGTGTGGTCATAATGTGTAGAAACGAATGGAAACTACACTGATACCAATCAACCTCAATTCTTTTTGTGTAAACTGCGCATGAGTATCTTGATAGACAATAAAGCAAAGGGCGACAAATTATAATCTTGGTTTTCCTGTCACCTCCCTTGTGATCATTATTCTCTTATTTCTCCCAGATTGACTGCATAGACTCCACATCCCCAAAGTCATGTATTTATTGCTCTTCTTGACAAACAACAATCCTCAAAGGCCTGACTGAACTGGAAGCGACCAGTATAGACAAGATTTACATTTTTTGTTAAACCTGTTCATCTTCATGTTCTCCTCTTTGCTGGATTGGTTGGATTGGGTGTTTTCCACTGATGATCAGTGAAGGTCATGTTGGACAATAGAACTGAAATGCTGTTGTTTTGCTCTGTTACTTGCTTTTTGACTCGTTTCTTCTTCACGGCTGATTGCAGGCCTGTTCAAGTAGTGACTCCCTGATGATGAAGCCAGCTGTCTGGTGCAGCCCAGGGACTTGTTGGCACCGAGGTTTCAGGTGATTTAAAGAAAAATCCAACATGAATCAGAGTGCGATTTGACAATGACAATTGACCATTTTAGGCAAATATACATACATAATTCATACATAAATATATTTCAACTTTCAATTATTAAAAAATATAATTGAATATAATGTCAAATAAAGACACAGTGTTATTTTGACTGACTGTCAAAATAAGGTTCTGTGAGTTTTAGTTTGTAGAAAACTTGATGATACCATAATACAAATGTGTGTAAACAATGAGCTTCATACTTTATTCAGCAAGTGATTCTGTCTGTGGATACATAGTGTTGATTCGTTGGTGGTTTTTGTAGTGACGGAAAAATTGAAGTTATACACTGAACCTTTAAGCTGAAATCTCTGCTCAGAATGATTTCAATTAGATTGAAGAAAGACCTTGAATAAACTTGTTCCATCTCTGCAAAATCTTCATAATATGACATTTCACACTGTATATATCAATGCTTTGTTCATATACCGTATGTACTTATTATTTATGTACTTGTGTTTCTTACTATCATTTTTACCATATTCATACTGTTCCTGCGGTGCAGTTCAGGCTACATTAGAACAGTTGTAAGTGCCCTCAACAGGAAAGAACTCAAAGGTTTGTGTATACAAAACTAACCACACAAGAGGCCTTCTGTTGTTTTTACAGATACAAGAGAGAAGTGCACCAGCCATGTTCGATCTAGTTCTTCTTCTTCTTCTTGCAAACCAGCTGAAGGTATGTACATTACTGCATTAAGGAATTAAAATATAATTAGAATGGATAAAAAATATTATTTCCAACAGCAAATAAGTAAAATTCCTCACTTTCCAACACAAACAAGTCCAATCTCCCAACTTTGGAGGTTGAATTTCCGCCATCACCTCACACACCATGGGATATTAACTAAGGCATCTATTTCTGTTCTTAGTCATGCCTTTCTCAGATGAAGACTCTCTTGTCCACAGTAGGCCAGTTGACTAAAAATAGCAGTGGTTAATAGGTTGGGAAATCCCAAGGCTTCAGCTCTAGTTTTGAGCTGCTTGCAGGGATATTAGCCAGCAGCATGGCGGCTTCTGTCACTCAGGTTCATGTTTCCCAGCGTTTCATCTGGTATGTGGAACAGCCAAGATGTTAGGATTGAGATGCTTTGTGCTCAAATGCAGCTGAGGAGTGTGGTGTCCACAAAGTGTCCATCATGGTCAAATTATAATGTGATTTGCTATTTTATAGAAACCTCCATTTGGTCCCATATGTTTGCAAATTATTCATTACAAGACACAATTTTATATCTCAGCTGTTGCCATGGTAACCAACAATGGACATAAAGATCTTGACCTGTGATTAATTTTTTTTCCCCACAGGACATGTCATAGGTCATTCTAAGCTCCAGGCATCTTATTATTTTTTCATTTATACATATACAATTATTTTTTAGTATCCTAATGTAATACATACATTTATTTCATTTATTTTATCTTTTTCCAGGTACCTACCTGGAAGAACAACAACGTTTAGATCACAGCAGAGACAAATCTATCTCGTCTTTTGGTTAATTCACACGGGACACACATCTTCTACAGCAGGGGTGGGCAATCCTGGTCCTCGAGGGCCGGTGTCCCTGCATGTTTTAGATATTTCCCTCTTCCAGCACACCT
>JAPQRQ010000016.1:26816101-26841977 GCA_037367365.1 Apogon talboti
AACCAGGATCCAGGAGCAGGAGGTTGTGACGGGACAAGTGAGGGAGGGAGGGAGGGAGGGGGGGGGGGGCTGATGGGAGTTTTTACCCCAGTGTTTGGGAGAAACTTTGAATACCACTGATAGTATCTTTTAAGCCTCCTCTCACTCTGACAAAGCTGTTTGTTTTTCATCCAGGGAGTTTCTTTTCAACTTCTGTTTTTAGCTTTAAGGATTTACTGCATATTTGTGTTTATTTTTCCTTTTCTTTTTATCACAAATCGGCTCACAGATAGAGGAGTCTAAATTTGACACTGGATCTTTAATCATAATTAAATCTGACTGTAATGATGACACTTTTAATCTATAAAGGCTACAAGATTAACTGTTGATTTTCTAACCGTTAAACGTCCTCTGATTTGGTTTCATGCTAATTCATCTGACTATTTGCACATTTTTGATGCTTTCAAGACTCATTTGCCTGTTTCTCACCTGCAGGTAATCTGTCCTCCAAGACACAGGTGGGCTTTTTTCTTTATGAAGCAACGATTAAGCTTTACCTTCAGTTGAACAGGATGGAAAACTGGCTCACATCCATGTGGAAATAAATGTTACATCTGTTTTTATACAGTGGATGATGAAGAATCAGAGAAAAATAAATACCAAACTAAATGAACTAGAAAATGGGAAGGAAACTATTGACACAGTGTCACTTTGATTCTGTCCATCACTTTATTAAAATTTTTTATGGCTCATAAAAGGCTAAAATAACACAAGCACTAGATTCACATGGAACTAGAAAAAAAAACAAAAGGAAAAAGTGAACTAAAAATCACACAGATCAAAACAAAATTCCATTTTTATCTAAATGATACCTTTTTGAACTACCTAGATTCTGAAGTTACAAAACATAAAAGTTCCCTTCTGTAATTTCAATAAAAGGTCTGCAATGAGAGCTGTTTGAAGTGATATTTTGTTGTTTTTAATCCTCCTAGGAGATGTACTGTGTGCATGTTATAAAATGTGTGTGTTGAAGCATGAAATATTGCTACAAATAGTTCAATAATGCCATATTTTCACATTTTTTCAATTGTGTTACTTCAGGACCTACTATTATCAAGCCACTTCTGATGATATACAATCAAGCAATTAAAATTATGGACAGGAAGCTGATAACATCACATCATTGTCATGTTCTTAAGAAATTAAATGTGTTAAGTTTTGAGCATTTAATTATATTTGCTGTTCTAAAAGTCATCTATAAATGTCCAGGCTTCTCAGTGAACTCATGGTTCCTCTTAGAGTTCAAAGGGAAGTGGAAGATGCCTTTACGTAAATCTTCATATGGATAAACTTCTTTCTCTGTTCTCTGCCTTTAGGACTCAAACTGGACACTGACTGGAATCATTTTAGAGTCGACCTGAAACAGTTTAAAAAGAGGAAACTTGTTTACCATGTTGTACTTTTATGTTCTGTTGTATTTTATTGTGATTTACTTTTTACATCATCAAACAGTAATGTACGAATAGATACCTGCGAATCAACAATTCAATCTCACATTAAAAAAAATTACATTCCTCCCTTTCCACCAAGTTTTATGACAGTTGAGGAAATAGTTTTCACATAACCTGAACGATAAACAAACTAAATCTCTCATTAATTCCCTGAAATATAATGAAAATTTGTAAGAAACTGGTTTTGTCATAATGGGTTAACTAGGATTTTGCTGTCAATAGATTCTCTGTTACATAGGTATGGATTTCAGGGGGCAAACATGTAGCAGAATATTCTGTAAATATTTCACAGATTACTAAATTTAATGTTATTTTTCTTACTTTTTCTGTGACATGAATTTTCCCTCAAGCTGAATCTGTATTTGTTCCCCTAATAAAAACAGAAGCAAAAGAAGCTGCAGATGTGTGAAAAACTACTACAACATTAATCAGTAGGTGAAAGAAATACTGAATATCTGAGCGTGTTGCTGCAATACATTCATTTATGGGTTTAAATTGTCACTTGATGCATGACTTTTTGTTTTTCTCACATGAAAAAAGTCACTTCCACCAGAAACTAAGTGACTGATGTGGAAAATTTCCCATGGTGTAGGTCTTGACCTACACTAGTTCATTTAGTTTTTTAACCTTCAGTATCATTATCACATCAAACATGATCTGATTCAGGAGAATGTCAAGTTATATCTAGTGCATTTAACATCAGTATTTTACTTCTGCATTTACCAGAAATGAAGAAAAACTTGGCGTTAAAGTGTAATGCCTTTATCGTACAACTCAGACACAACCTTTAACCTTTTTTATAATGTTGAATGCAGATGTTCTAAACTTCCAGCTGAATTTCTATCTAAATATAACCTTTTCCTAAGAAAGTGACAGCCATTTATTGACTCATAATTGGAACTGAATGTTCCATCATGTTAGAGCTTAAACACATTCACTACAGAGGATTCAAATGCACAAATGTAGTTCCACTGGAGAGCTGAGAAATTCCACTTTACCTGACTTTTTAAAGCCTATGGGTAGGATATGGAATTCTAAAATTGTTGAACTGTTTTAGCCACAGATGGTGGTCTTGGTCTTTGAGAATAAATGCCAAACAGGTACAACACCACTGTTCAAATAAAATAAAACAGTGCTGCATTTAAAAAGTAAAAGTATTAAGAGGAAAATGAAAATATTGTAGTATATGTAAGAGTTCTTCACTGTAAATAAATCACAGTAATTGCCTCAAGATGTACTGGAGTAGACAAATAAAACACTTTTTTAAATCACTTTTGATCAGTTTATTGCTTGTTTCAATGCTGTGAGAAGCTTGTGAATATAGCGGTGGTAGTACAGTTTTAGCAACACAAAAGTTAGAAAAAAAATAAAATGTTTGATGCTCAAAGTCTCTTATACAAACTATGATACATGCATACACACAAGCTTATATGATGGTAAATTGTTTTTTCAAACAGTCACAATGGGTTTGTTGAGAATCAATATGCATTTTATATAATTTTTCTACATCTTTGCATATTATCAGCAGATTGCCATTACAATGGTATTTACTGGAAGATAGATTATTAACAACAAACATTGATAATGATAATAAGATTAAAAAAATACAAATGTATTTGCATGGATGTCGTTTATTGCCATTTATATTACACTGTTGCCCATAAAAATTATTTAATTTTGTTTTCAGACACATTCATGTTTTAATTCCAATTTTTACACATCAATAATCACCTCTGAACAAGATCAATGTTTACATACTGAGTCCCAGTTACAATTTATCTAATCACATTGTCACAATCATTTCATGAGAAGAGGTAAAAAAAATCTATCTTATCCAACAGTGTATTTTCAATCAGTACCACATCATGACAGACAGCTGTTATCTGTGCTCTACCTTTTCCACAGGAGTCCCTCCACGGACAGCGCACGAGCCAATCAAAATCTAAGTGAAGTAATTGACAGTTAAGCCCCGCCCCCGGCTCACCTGTAATCCAATCCGAGGCCCTGTCACAGGTAAAACCGGCCTCAATTTCTCAGCTTTGCCCCAAAAAGCGAGAAAAGCCGACAAAACCCGTTCTCTCAGTAGGGGACACCTTGTTTGTTGCCGCAGCCCTCATCCAGAGTTTGCGGCAGACTTTTCCACAGTAAAGAAGACGGATCGGATTTTCAGTACCAACTAGAAAGTCCAGTTCGACCGACCGAGATGTCACAGGAGCATGACAAGTAAGTCACTACTCTCCACTTGTAGCCTGCACAACAAACAGGTCGACACTATAAGCTTCAAATATTTACTCTAAATATATTTTGGGATTTTTGTAAACTTTTTCCTCTATGGTGGATTTGTAAACCTGAGATCAAACTTCACCTGAGCTTCTTATTTTGCAGCAGATGCTTGGTCTTTTGCATTAGCACTGAGGATTATTTCAGATTATTATAACCACTTTGTTTTACTTACTAAATTTGATCCAATTCGACCTGCCAAGTTATGGAAATGATTGTATCTCATAGTTTCCCATGGATTTTTTTTGCGCAGCGCTGTTTCACCTGTCATGTTCAAGCCTGTACAGGTGGATCTCCACCTGTCGTGCGAGCACAACAGGCGCCTGTTAGAATAAAAAACTAGCCCGTGTTTGATTTTGCTGTAAGCTCTAACAGTTATGCGGATAGTCTTAATGATGTTTGTTCAGGAATAAACACAGCACCGTCAGCTTAAAAAAACTGTCTCTGCAGTTAATTTCCACGCTTATTTCCAAGCATCAGCAGCTTCCACAAATAAATAAACATTTCTTGCATGTTGTGAAAGATGATTATCCCGTGTTTTGTGCCGTTTTTGAGGCCAATGACGAGGACACTTTTGAGGGGAATGAAATTGTACACCTGTTAGGCGTTGGCTCGACTACTGACACAGACAATGTAAGCAAGCAAAGTGCCATACGAGTGGATTTTACTGTGCATTAGTCACATGCTTTTCTCAGTTTTGGATTTAAGAACATATACAGCCTCTCCACGAGCAAAACACTTGTGTCTTTCCTTTTCTGTTTTTCATTCCTGTATGACCTGTATGCTCTTGAACGCATCCTGCTGTACTGTCTCCAACACCATAAGGTG
Organism: Apogon talboti; assembly: GCA_037367365.1. Lineage (NCBI taxonomy): Eukaryota > Metazoa > Chordata > Actinopteri > Kurtiformes > Apogonidae > Apogon > Apogon talboti. Next base: position 26,820,700 of record JAPQRQ010000016.1, read on the forward strand.
AGATCTAAATGTAACGTCTCCTTGGAAAACAATCAGACTCCTCTTTGTGGAGAGTAATGGCTTGTGTTACTTTGGAGTTTTATCGCCAGAAAATAATGGATCTTATCAGGTTGCGATTTGTGAATGGCACAATTAGATATAGGATTACTAATTATCGCTTTGCTCTGGCCATTGAGGGAGAAAAGCTGCATTTGTTGTAGATACTCAGCATGGAAACTGAACCTGTCCGTTTACACCTGATCGTAAGTACTTTTTCATGGCAGAGGATTTGATGGAGGGATGTTTGAGAGGGTTTACTTTTCATCTTTACGCTTCTAAGTCAATATAGGCTTTCACAGTTACTGTAAGGAAGCATCTAGAGTGTTGACATGTCAAATGAAAGCAGCTAACACAATGATAAGTTAATTTAATATACCAAAATGACATCCAATTGATTCCTCTCACACTCCTGTTTGTACAACCCTGGCGTCTTAACATGGGCGGTAACAGGGAAACTCATGACTATTCTTCAGAAGCAGCTTTCCTTTAGAAAGCACTGGCATGGCCATGGTAAAGTGCAGGAATGCAGCCGGGTCGGATGCGTCACTTGCGGTCAGCTCCTCAGCCAATGATGTGTGATCCAAACACAGCAGAGTCGTCACACTGGACCAGCCTGTAGAGCATCTCAGTCATCTGGCGGCTGAGATTTGTTGCACAATCATGGAAAAGCTTGAACAACAGGTCCCACAGATAAAGAAACTCTGCGTTGTTGATGTCTGAGTTACAACCTGTTAGGCCGTGATTGGAGGCCTTAAAGGAGTGTTGTCTGGTAAACGGTAAAGTCTGTGTCCCAACTAGAGGTTCACAGGTCCATATAATTACGATTAATTAGCCAATACTGTGGGAAACATCAATGAACTATTTTTGCCCTTATTGCAAATTAAACAACTGTCGAAGTGAAGATGTGAGAAAAGTAAGTGAATAAATCTCTGAATGTCAAACTTTACATCCACACATCTGGAAGTGAATGTCACATTGCATAAATCTCAGAGATCTCGGGTGCAATTTCTCATTTTTGAGCCATTACTTTCTCTTAAAGTCACCACATTGCCCCAATACTAACAGTTTGTGAAACATCAGATAAGCACTATCACTACACCAAACCACTTACCAAATATAATTTTCTAAAAAGTTGAACCTTTAAAGACCTAGAATTTTTTTGTGGCAACTTCCAAATGAATTTTTCTCCATGTTTAACCTTTCCCAAATGATTTATCACCATTTATTATCTGCATTTAGCATTTTTCAGTGAAAATCTGGTATTTTCTCATATTTGATTTGTTGATTATGTTCATAAAAGCTCAGAGTAAATTCAAAGGTTATTATATCAAATCAGAAAAAATGGTGTTAAAGTGACTTTTTCAACAAAATATATCCTTAACTGAACATAAAAACAAGTGTCTTCATCCACTGTCATTTACCAAACTCCATGTATTTTACTGTTGAGTCAATGTTTTTGAAGATGACGGTGTTTTTAGGTTCACTACGAAGCCTCTGAACGTCCAAATGGGTCATATCTGATGATGTATGAGAATAAATTCAAGGAGCATTATATCTAAACGGAGAAAACTGAAGATAAAGTGACCTTTTCAGCAAAATATGTCATTAACCGAACATAAAAACCAGCATCTACAACAAGTGTCATTTGTCAAAATATGCTGGTTTTATTGGAGAAGATCATGGTGTTTCCTCATTCTACAAATCCTCTTAACGTCCAGATGTGTCATATCTGAAAAGCTAAGAAACAGCATTTTAACTGAATTGTTTCAATGTAATAATAGGATTAGTGGTTCAGTAGTTATTAAACACTTAAGATCAGTTGATGCTTTTGGTTTCTGGCGGCTGTTAAATATATTGACATACAGTAATTCTGAAAATTCTCGTCTCTTCCAGTAAACGTGCCGTCCTGGTTCTGCAGAACGAGGCGGGTTATGGCGGCCAACGTCGTCCCTTCACCAACGACGACGAAGCGTGGAAGTCATTTCTGGAGAACCCGCTGACGGCCGCCACCAAAGCCATGATGAGCATCAATGGAGACGAAGACAGCGCCGCAGCGTTGGGCCTCCTCTACGACTACTATAAGGTAGCTGGCACTGAGAATTTACCTAAAAACATGCCAGAAAACCTCTTTGTAGGCTGTTAAACGAAGCAGATGAGAGTATAATCAAAACAGTGGTATATCTGATCTTCAATCATTGTGTCATCCAGTCATTACACAGCATCTGTGAGGCAGAGCACACGTCATGTAACTGATCCAGTCGCCTATATAGACAGCAGGATGACCTGAGTAGTTGGATGTGATGTGGTCAGATGCTGAGCGGCTGTGTTTACCCTCCCATACAGGTGCCCAGGGAAAAGAGAACAATACCTCAGAGCAAGCCAGACGCACTGGTCTCTGATGTGGATCCCAACAAAAGGTAGGAGACAACCTGCCTAAATCCCCCTGTAAAAGAAACCCGGAGGTCTTCTACATTTCCTGATTTTACATATTCATTTTCATAGCTGTAGTAACTTCACAAAACACCTAAGGACAGACTAATACCTTTCTGTTCTGGTCTGAGAAGGGATGCAAACAAAGTTCTGCTCACTCTATGTAATGGAAAATAAAATACAAATGCAAGACAAATATTAAAGCTTTAAAAACTCATATTGATTAAAGGAATAAAGTTGTGTTACTGTGCAACACATTGTGTACAAATGGATTTCTCACGCAGGTTTAGAGCAGTTGTTAATTAGATTTAATTGAAAGATGAAGATTAAATAGTTAAAAGTTTTGTAGATACATGCCATGATAAATTATGGCAATATTAGGTGATATGTGATAATATGATATGATACAGAACAATATATTATGTTATATTATCCTATGATATGTTATGGTATGATTCAATATGTTACAGTATGACATGATACAATAGGATATATTCCAATTAAAACGATGTAGACAAAAACTTGAATCTCAAGTTTTCTGCAACATTATGATGGATGATGTTATCGATTATGTTTTTTACAACTGTTTCCTGGCTAAAGATAGACTGCAAGTAAAAAATATTCTTTCTTCACTCCATCTGTATGCAATGTATAACAGGAAAAACACATTATAATTAATATTATTAGAAAGAGCAAACAGGTTTCCTTTTTTAATTACTGTTGAGGAAGAACAGTCTCTAGAGGAGTAATCTTGATTGTGCGATTTTAGGTATTTTTCTTAATATTTAGTAAGCAACACTTTTATTAATTGAATTAATTCAATTTGTTGGCCAGCCCTAGTTAGAATACAAGGTGTGAGATGTGATGAAATATGATATGTTACAATATGATATCATTCAGAATAATATGATACAATACAGATGGCAGTACATTATACTTACATATATATAAATTCAATAAGTGCCTTTAGTAAGTGAAGTAAATAAAGTTTATTTCTATTCCACCTTTCACAGTCGTCAGTCATAAAGTGCTTCACAGTAGAAAGTACACAGTAACACAAAAGACACAATTATAAATATAAAACAGAATAACAGTGATAAAACTGCTGGAATAAAAACTGCTTCATATTTAACATATTTCATTCCATTTCACTGTGTGTTGTTTTTTCCTCCAGACATCAGATTCAGGTTGGACATCCAATAGCCCCACTTCAGGACACTGGTATGGAGAACAGGATTCAGGTCCTTAAGGGTCCGTTCAATCTCCTTCAACTGGCTCAGGACAAGAGGGCCCAGTTCCCATCACCAGGTCCGTTGGCATTTATCTGATCGAAGCAGACAAGAGCAGGCTTAGAAAACACAAAACCTGATCATCACTCTCCTGATTTTCCCATTTGTTCGTCCAGACACGACTGTCACAGTTTCCATCGCCGCCGTGCCAAACTTCCCGCCCATCAAGACGGAGGTGCCCACCCACGGCTTCTCGGTGACCGTGCCGAACAACTGCACCGAAACCGACGGCCACGTGGGCGTCTTCGACCGCCAGCTCCCCCACAGTGCGGTCCAGTTCAGCCCCAGCACCCAGTCCCGCACTCCCCCAGACTCCACCTTCTCGGAGAGTTTCAAGGATGGTTCCCAGGAGGTGTGTGTTACGATCCCCCTCTTTCTAAACCCCAACACCCCCTCCTCCTCCTCCTCCTCCTTTCCCTCGCTTCCCTCTCCTCTCCTCTCTCAGATCTCTCCCATCAAACAATAGGATATTCACCTGATCCCATGGAGCCAGCGGTGGGCTCAGCCTTCCCTGGTTTTATTTGAACATGCCAAAATAGCGGCCAGTGTGTTATTATGCCATTGTCTCACCAACACAATAAAGTGCTGTACTTTTCTCCTACAATAGCCAAAGCCCTTTCTCTCTCCTCTTTCTCTTTTTAACCTGGAGGGGAATTACCTTAGAAAAGAGTAACCCAACAAAACCCCTGTACAGGAGTGGGGGGAGGTGGGGGTGGGAAGAAGCCACTGAAACGAAAAGAAATGAGAATGAAGGTGGAGACAAGGGTCATAAAATCTAAATGAACACACAGCAGTGAAATAAAAATCCCTAAGGATACAATACAGTAAAATTCTGATGATTCCTCAGGTTGATTGTGTGAATATTCCGGCTGTGTATCGTCCTTCCTGTGTCTTACTTTTTCCCTGTCTGTCTTTTTGTGCGGCGCAGGTGTTTACCTTCCCAGGGGATCTCCAGTTACGAATGGCCTCCATGACGCCCGAGGACTACACTCAGTTTGACACCATGCCGGGGTAAGACACGCTGCCGCCGGCCCACCGTCCGCCTTCCACCGCCGCTCCGCCATTCAGTTCTGACACAACACTTGCAGAATGGGCCCCATTCATTCCCGGTCACAGGGGAGACACCAGACTCCCCAGCGTGTGAAAGACTAGAGTCTGCACACGGCGTTACCTGGCCTCGCTCGACACCGCACTGATTTTAGGTCACCGTGCAGCTGCGGCACCAAAATAAAGCATCAAGTTTCATCTCACAGTTAATATTCAACCAAAGCATTTACTATGAGCTTTCTAAACATCACTAATGCATCGATAACGGCTTAAATCAGGGAACACATACAGCCCGATATGATCTCAAGTGGACCGGACCAGTCAAATAACAGTGCAAAAAGTAAAATGACATTAAAAATCTGAATAACCTGAACAACCTGAAATGTCATAAGAAAAATAAGCGTAATTTTAACTATATTATGGCTCAGTTTATCATTTACATATGTACATTAGAAATTACAGAACACTGTGGATCTACAAATACACAAAACATTTAGTAACAGGCAGAATATTGGTAAAATTACACTCACTTCTCTTAAAACATTTCAGGTTGTTCATATTTGTTCAGGTTATCCACATTATTTTGTAAAAGGATAGTTTGTAAATGTAAATATTTTCTGTAATTTTACTTTTTTATACTAAAACAAAGAAAAAATTTGCAGTTGTCATTATTTATAGGTTATTATGATAGTATGTAACTGGTCTGACCCACTGGATATCAAATTGGTCTGTGTGTGGCCCCTGAATTAAAATGATTTTGACACTATTGATTGTTAATATTGTCTGTGTAATTTTTGTATTTCGCAAATTCATCCCACGGGCCAGGTTGAACCCTTTGGTGGGCCGGTTTTGGCCCATGGGCCGTATGTTTGACAGCTTAAATAGACATCTTTAATGTCACACTGCAAAAGCTAAATTTCAAGAAAGTTATGGGAATGGCACACTTTTTGTTTTCACAAACTTAAGATTTTTTCCCATGTGTTTCTCAGCTACATTGCACAACAATAATAGTGATTGTATAATTTCCGATGTATTGGCAAATAAATCTAATTTATGCAAACTGTCAATTTGTGTTAATACCAAAGCTAACACAAATCAGAATTGGGGATCGTACAACTAATATTAAGCAAGACTTAACCAGTAACAAATTAAAACATCAAATTTAAGGAACTTTATTCCTGATTTAAGAATGACACCACTTGCACCACTTCACAGTTTTCAGAGATGGCAAATTACAGAAGATAATCCGTTATTAGTCTTGCACCAAAGAAATGTACAGTGTTATAGCAACAAAGAACAAGAGCAATAAATGGTAAAATACATTTTTATTAAAAATGATAAGAAATGTAGATAAGAGCAATAAGTGTAAGGTAATTAAAAACCATATACAGTGTGTGTGTGTGGGGGGGGGAATCTAATTGACCCCAAAAGTACACAAAAATAGTATAAATGGATGATATATACAAGGTATACAGGACAGCAGTACAGGTAATTTGTCTGCAAAAAGGAGGTTGTTGCATGCAAACTATTGCACGATTTTGGAGGAAAGAAAGCAAATATTATACTGGAGAGTTTGATGGATGATATTCTGGGTGAACTGACTGTTGAAGAGCCCAGCAGCAGCAGGAAGGAAGGACTTTCACACATACTCTGTACCTCCATAAAAGTACAAGCGCGTAAAAGTACTGATTCAACTTCTGTACTTCAGCTCTGAAGTGTGCTTGGAGAATAAACAGTATTTAAGAACAGGCACTACTATCCAGAATTAAAATAATCTCCCTCCTCCCTTCAACGCATTAAAAAACAAGCTGGTTTTGAACATGTAAGAAGTAGAAAGTACAGATATTTGTGTAAAAATAAAAAATAAGAGGTTAGGGAAAGTACAGTCATACCGGAAAAATCTGAAGCACAGTAATAAAGTTTGTCCTTTTATTATTTCCTCTGTTTTTGCTCATTCTTGCTTTTAACTCTGTGTGTTTTACTGTATTTTAGGAACAACTTTGAGTACACTCTGGAGGCCTCCAAGTCCCTACGTCAGAAAACGGGCGACGGGACGATGACGTACCTCAACAAGGGCCAGTTTTACCCGATCACCCTGAGGGAGGTGGACAACAAAGGCATGCAGCAACCCATCACCAAAGTCAGGGTAAGAGCGGAGGGGCAAATAAAACCCAAATTAAACAAGACCGTCGGCGTCATGAGGCTTATCGCTGTGTGTTTTATCTGTTAACAGAGTGTGGTGATGGTGGTGTTTGGCGAGGAGAAGTGCAGGGACGATCAGCTGAAACACTGGAAATACTGGCATTCCAGACAACACACAGCCAAACAGAGGTGTCTGGACATCGGTGAGAGCGGCAGACGTTTAGTTTTAAGTCTTTAATGAGCAGTGGCTCATCTGAAACAACCAATAGAAAAGAATAGAATAGAATAGAATAAAATAGAATAGAATAGAATAGCCTGAGTGCTACTCCAGGCAGTGCAACAATATGAATAAAAAAACAATACTTCAGAAAATAAGAATGGTGCGAATACAAAATTACAAAAACTAAAAACAAGATGAGAAAATAGAATATCAAATTTTACAAAAAGTAAAATAGAATAGAACTAAAAGTAGAATAAAAATCAAAATGGACATGAAATATGAATAGACACAATAATAACAGTATGTAACAGTATGTATATCTCTGCACAAATTGTAACACTATATCTATGAAATAGTATGTATATCTATGAGCTCAAGTCCATTAAAAACAGAGCATTTATGTTTGGATAAATATTGAATAAATATTGCATTTTTATGGCAAGGAAGATTATCGCATGTGGAGAAGGAGCTGGTGCCTGTCAGTGTTTTACTACTGAACATGGTGATTTTTATATTGATTTTACCGCTGCAGATGTTTGAGGTTGAGCTCATTTCCACCACATTATGTGTTGTTAGGCGTTTACTCTATTATAGTTCTATAAGATTGTTATATATTTGTAGTGTCACTTGTCTTGCACAACTTGCAGAAGGCTGTGTAATGATACTGACATGCAGAAAAGGTGTGTTGTTTCAGTGTGACAGTTCAGCTCACTGCAAACACCAGTGAAATACACAAGCATTTCTACTGTTTTAGCGTCTGTCTGAAAATGTTTATTTTTTTTGCATTATTTATTTCAGCCGACTACAAGGAGAGCTTCAACACTATCGGGAACATCGAGGAGATTTCCTATAACGCCATTTCCTTTACCTGGGACACCAACGAAGAAGCTAAAGTAAGATGATGCGAAATAAATGTTGACACACACACACACAGCTCTAAAAGTCACGCTGATCATCCTCCAAACACACGCCTGCATGGGTGACGACTACTGTTTCCCCTTCAGCGTCCATGTGAAAACAAATCCTCGCCGTTCACAGGATCGCCGTTGATCCACGGTTTCTATATAATGATGCAACTTCCTCGTCTTCAACTCTTAATATGAGCCTTGAACAAAATTAACACCTTTGGTTAAAAATAGACTGAGGCCAAGAGCGTTTGTCGTTTAGGGGAAACCGCAGTTAATACTTCAGGTGTTGAAATCATCCACTTTGTTTACTTTGATCCTCCAAAACAGTCGTTGAGGTACAATGGGGGTTAAATCGAAGATAAGAATGGCGTCATGCTGTGCTTCCTCCCCCGTCGGGTTGCTCAGAGGACATGATGGAGGAGTGTTTGTGTGTTTGTCTGAGTTTCCTTGCTCATACTTTCTTGACTGGTCCAACCTGCCTGTCACCCCTATTGTGATGCTGAACCTGCTGCTGCTGCGTTGAGGTATTTCCGCACACCTGACAGGACCAACAGACTTAAGGAATGAGGAAACTCAGCTGGGGGGGGGCCTTGGATCGTTCAAGGCTGAAATCCAGGCTGGTTATATCTAATGGCGATCCACCTTACCACTCATCTTTAGTCTGCGGCTACACTGAAAACACAGTCACATGCACCAACATCATCCATACACACACACACACACACACAAAACACACACCAGGATGTGGGTCTAACTGCCGCATGACTCGAGGCCTGTGTCCATAGGATGTTCATCCGTGTGTGTGTTCATTACTTCACTCTGTGTGTGTTTTTGTGAGCACCGCCCCGCAGAGGTGGATAAACCTCTCATCAGCAAGGTGTTAGATGACAGATAAAGATGTGTGTGTGTGTGTGAGCAGGTGTGTGTGGTTTGCCCCCAGCTATAGCACAAACAGACTTGTTGTATTTGTAGTATTTGCAAAGGGCAGCCCTCGCCTTATGTTTACCTGCTCTGGGGTATTTGCAGAAAACGACCTCAAAACACATTTTTGATGACAATAATTTTTTTCCCTTTTTTTATTTTATTAATTTATCTCCTATATATGGTTTTTGTAACACACTTCCCAAAACTCTTTGCAATAAAAAGGTTTTGGAGCTAAAATAGGACACAAAAAGTACATTTCCCATTCAATTTAAAGTATATCAGTATATCTATTCAGTTCATGCATGAACTACTGCAGACCCCATGATCTGTTAAGTGTTTTAGAAACATTCTGCCATGAGAGTGTGTGGTGTTGACACAATGGTTGCCTGTTTTCAGTACAAGCAGTAACAAGACAAAGGAGCATCTCTGCATGAGGAAAAAAAGACCATGTAATTACCAGAGTTGACCAATAGAGGGCAACACAGAACACTGAATGCAGTGTGAGGAGTTAAGGATGCAGCAGAGTAGCTTTTACACTGATCCCAGAGTGAAATATACTGTATATCCTTCTGAGACCCAGGGAAGTAAAACTTTGTGCTTTTTTATATTAAATAATTATCCTGATTGGAAACTGCACAATGCAACTTTTTTCAGTTTTTGTGAGATTTTTGTTTTTTCTTTTCATTCATTCATTTCATTTCTGGGTCTCAAGAGGGTAATGTGATGACTGAAAGCATTTGTATCTTGATAAATAAGGAAATTCAGTTACATTTAATGTCAAACAAAGCTCATGGTAATCTCAGATTTTGCACATTTCACCTCTTTCCCCTCATCTTCCCATTCCTCATCCTACTCATCTTTGTCTGTGCAGATCTTCGTGTCCGTCAACTGTCTGAGCACAGACTTCTCCTCTCAGAAAGGTGTGAAGGGCCTTCCTCTGAACCTGCAGATTGACACATACAGCTACAACAATCGCAGCAACAAACCAATTCACCGCGCCTATTGCCAGATTAAAGTTTTCTGTGACAAGGGAGCTGAGAGGAAGATCCGAGACGAGGAGAGAAAACAGTCCCGTCGGAAAGGCAAAGTGCCCGAACTCAACCCCAGCTTGACCTGTGAGTCCTTTGGGAGAACTTTACCTTGTAATTTTTGCTCGCCACCCCTGTGCCCTTTTCCCTTTTCCCTTTTTCGTACATGAATCAAGTATATTTTGTGTAGTGGTAAGATCATCCCGCTTTTCATGAAGAATCACACACATTCACACACGTAAAAGTCAAATAGAGGTCACAAAATGGACTTAATGACAATTTTTCCCTCCAGTCGTGGATGTCAAAGTCCCCATCCTCCAGAAACGTAACGATGTGACCATTTTCAAGATGATGACTGACCTGGAGACCCAGCCGGTCCTTTTCATCCCTGACATCCACTTCTCCACCTACCAGCGACATGTGAGTGTCAAAAACAGACCACAAAGCACTGACTTTCACCTGTACGGTTTTTGTAGCGCGTGGAATAGCATCTTGAATTTTGTTCCATTTATGTACTGCTTGGAGCATCGTAGGTGGTCCGAGAACAGTTTGTTTTCCCGTTGCCGCCCCCTCAACAGCCAGCCGGGTCGAAGTGACCTGCTTGCAGCTTGGCAGTAACACAGAGTTCTGGTTTTTTAGAGCTCTGATACTGATACCGAGGCCCAGATACTGATGGCTGTGTTTCAAAGTGCTTACTCACAAGATGAATCATTTACCCGTGACTCAAAACAAACCATCACTCCAGAAGATTTTACCTCCACATAAACATGTTTGGCTGATGAATGCAAAAGAAAGGGGACAATTTCGAGACAGGGTTGGTTGGAGTTTTGTACATGATGTGCAGATGGTGTTGAAGAGCCTATAAGTAGATAGGTATGTGTGATTTGTCAGGTTTTTATCAGTGTTTCTCTGGACTCTGAGCTCTCCCTCTGCTAACCTGGATGAACACGTCACATCGAGTTTACAGCAAGGGTGACTTTAAGTTTTACGTCTGAGGCCATTTTTACTGCTTCCTTTGTCTGCGTGATTCTCCGCATGATGATATTTTTCCCCATTGAGAAATCTGAATATTTGTAACCTCGGGGTGCCCCCTGCTGGTTAAGCCATGTACGCACCTACACAGGAAGTCAATGAAATTTCTCTCCAAGCCTCACTAAGTTTACTTTGTTTGCTGCGAGGCTCAGAGAGGCAGGGCAGGTTATTTTTAGCGTAGCTGGTGACATTGAACCTGACTGAACTCTTTGAGGCCACGCTATCAGTTTCTGATAAACCCTGGGTTCCCTCTCAGAATAGATTTCTATTCACAGCAACTCCTCAAATCAATACGTTTACTGGCTGAAAGGTCCCGTAAAACATTAATGTTCCAGTACTAAAAAAAAAAAAAAAAAAAAAAAAAAAACGGCTTGAAATTTGGTTTCAAGGGTTTTATACTTCACTGTTGAAACAAACCAACCTGCAAAATACAGAATATTGTAGGAACAGATATACGAATCAGCAGCATTAAAACAGTCTGACCTTTTTATGTACTCGGAGGCTTAAATAAAACATCAAGAGGCTTTTATGTTATTTTGCATTTCAAACAAAGACCAATGCGGTGCAACATTTTTTATCATAAACTTGGGACTCACCCAAATTATTCTGTAACCCCCATCAAAGCTGTACTGTGATCTGTATAAAAGGAAATCAATATGTCAATACAAGAAATATTTTTGCTAATTTTTCTAGTTACATAGCATAAAAGTAGCTGAACAGTACATTTGCGTCACAAAATTTTGTTAAAAATCATAGTCTATGCACAGAGATTATCACAAATGTCAGATAAGAAATGCTGAGATAGTGATCTGATGTTATCCTGTATGAGGCTGACTTTTCTCTCTTTCTCTCTGCAGCCTTTCTCAACAGAAGATGGAGAGGACAGGTGAGTTCATCGAAACCCCAAGTTCACACTTGATCTTTTCACACTTGAATTTTATAGTTTTGACCGAGACCACCTTTGACTCCTTCCTAGTAAAAGCTATATGGAGATGCAGATGTTATTTCTAGGAAATGCCTGTGTGCACTCTTGCTCTTGTGTGTTTTATAGCCAATAAACTGGCTGTTAAGGACCTTTTAAGCAGTAATTTGTGTATCTGTGTCCATTGCAGCTCAGGTATGAAGAGATTGCCCTTCAGTGACGATGACTTTGGCGCCCCTCCGAACAAGATGCTCAGAGTGGATGAACCGAAGAAAGGTATATGGCTGGTGGGGAGGGGAGTGGTGGGGCTATGCCTAGACTGCTCACATGCTGATCAGGGGTGTTGCACTGGTGCCTCACTCTTGGGGCTAAAACGGCATGGAAAGTGTTTGCACATGCACGTGTGTTTGCTCTGGTTGGCCCCTGAACGCACCCACCTCCACCTCCTCCTCCTCCTCCTCACTCTCTAGGCCATGTGAATATTCCAGGGCTTTCAAAACACATACACGTGCCCAAGGCCCAACAAAATACCACTGGTCATTCCACAAACACACACACAAATTGTGCCCTTTACCCTATTTCCTATTCATAGTCATTCTGCAGGCGTTCTCTATACTACACTATGTAATTACAGAACTTAAATTTGTTTCTGATTTACAAAGATCCACTCTGCTTAAATGATTATACATAGCCTCGCAATCTCAGACTTAGAAAGACGAATTTGGTCAATTCAGCTTTTAAATGGATTTTTCCAAGAAGGAAAATGACCAATAACTCCTGAGAAACTAATTTTATCCTCTAATGAAAAACAGCGTGACTGTTGTCTTCTGTAGAGTCGATGAGTTCCTGCAACAAGATGGTAAACAATGTAGGAGAATCTATTTAGACCCTGATCTATTTTAAGAGGACTGACTGTAGTGAATGAGAGGCAGGCCTGTGTTGTTTATGTCTGACTTTAAAGCCACATATGTTGAGTGTGCTTTCGAGATGTGCTTTGTCTGAACAGTTCCTTATGTTTGGATCGATGTGTGTGTGTGTATGTCTAGCCAGGGAATTATTTAATTAGAGTCATACTAAACACTAAAACACCCCCCACCCCCTTTTTTTTCAGCTGTAAACAGAATAACACAGAGACTTAACTCTAGTGAAATGCACCAATGCTATTGATAATACACATAAAAAGTGACAAATATGCAAAAATCTGCTGTTTGTAGGTGAAAAATACTCATCTTACTTCTTCCATGATTGGAAAAGACAAAGTTTTAGTGTTGTTTTAGTTTGACTTTAAGACTAAGCAATGTTCAGTCAGTCAGATTCTGCCAAGCATTGTTCATTTTATCTGTCTGTTCTGTCCAAACTCGCATGAGTGATTTTTTTTTTCTCTGTAGTATTAAAACATCACAGTGGCACAACAACACAGGCTGCAGAAATGTACTTTTTTTGTCTGTGAGCTTTGGAAGTTTTAAGAGCACTTCAAGGCTTCAGTTTCCTGTGGGAACAAACTGAATGACAGTGAGAAAAAGCAGTGAAAATATTCTAAATATAGCATGCACATAAATGGATATTGATTTTTAGGCCTTTCTCAGGTGGTAAAACCAGTACAAAACCTCAAACCAACCCTTTCAGAGCCTTATATGTATTTTCTCATTTTCCATCAGACATATGTCTCTGAATCCCCTCCATCTCAACCTATTCCTGACTTGTGAGCTGTTTTCAGAATCAAGCAATAAGTGACCTTAGACTCAGAATCAGGGTTGAAGATACATTTCATCTGCACATTTACAACTATAAGTATATGCTGCCGTTGTTCTAACTTCATTCGAAGCCTAAAATCTAACCGAAAAGAAGCAGTCTGACACAAGTTAATTTATTTTATTATATTTACCTTTATTTAACAAGGTAAGTCGACTGAAAACCAGTTATCATCACAATGATGACCTGAAAGGTCATTTAAAATACAGAAAAAAGTTTTGTACAAAGTGAAGCAGTGTCAAGCAAAGACAGTGAAGCATGTGAGATCATGCTTGTGTCCAGTTCATGAACATATGTCCTCTTCTTCCTCCTCCACAGTGCTTCTGTATGTACGTAAGGAGACAGAGGAGGTGTTTGATGCCGTCATGCTGAAGAATCCCACGCTGAAAGGCCTAATGGAAGCTGTAAGTTGTCCTTGATTATCTCATTTTATGCCCTGATCGAGATGCAGCTTTCTCTGCACGCAGGAGAGTAAATGAGCTATGAAAGCACACAGACCTGGCTTTACAGAGTTCCGAGGAGGGGGATGAATTATGTGGGAATGAATGAAATTAAGGGGAGAGGGTGTGAGAGAGATGTCGGGGGTGGGGTGGAAAACCAAAAGATGCAGCTAAACAGGCTATTGATGGGGAGTGACGGGAAGAAAGTTTGGAAAAAAGAGGGGGCAGGGTAGAAAAATACAGGGGGGAAGAGGGGGGAGAAGGTAGTTAAATGTCAGAGATAAATGGAAGAAAAGAATGAAGCAGGTGTCAGATTAAAAGACAAATAGTAGTTTGTAAAATCTGATGAGAAAAGCAGGTAAAATACTGTTGTTATATGTTTATAATTAACGTGGATACTTCGAGTCTTTTAACACTGATCTGTATTTTTCAGATTTCAGAGAAGTACGATTTAGCTTTGGATAAGATCGGAAAGGTGTATAAGAAGTGCAAAAAAGGGTGAGTATTAACCCCTTACAGGCTGAAACTTTGCAAATATTATTGTGAAACAATTACAGGAAGACCAAAACAGCAATTTTACTTATCTACCCTTTTACCTCTGTGTTTGTTGGCCTTCACTGTTGAGGGTTTGCTCGCATGATAATATGCAAATGAACCTGTTTCGTAATTATGTTTTTCTTCAAAATGCAAATGAGGACAGTGTCAGTCAAGCTTTTGTTGTTGGTTCAGAGTCATAATTTGTCACATTTTTGTAACAAGGAGATGAAACCCAGAACAATAACACCTTGTCTCCTAAAAACCACAAATTGAACATTCAGAAGTTTCTAGTTGATTTTTAGAAATGTGTGAGTAACGGTTAAAAATGCTAATGTGATGCATTAGGCAGCAGTTCACAAGAGACATCGTCATAATTTGGATGGTGAGAGTAAATTAAATTGTACAGTGATTGCATTTGCATATTCAAAAGCCACAACAATTTCAGCACAGGAAAATAAATCTTTGAGACGAAATTACAGATACCTTTGATTAATCTCATAGTTTCTCTGTGTGTTTTCATTAAATTATTCAGTATTCAATATTACAGCTAGAGGCAATGCAGTTTTAATTCAAATATAATTTTATTGAGATAAAAATCCTTAGAATTTCTTTCTTAAAAACTAATACCAGCAAATAGAAGTTGATAAAACAGAGCACATTCATTATGTTATTTGTGAAAATGAGATGAAAAAGACTTAAATGTATTCAAAACTACAACAATGTGAAAGATGCGCTGAGACAAAAATGACATAAAAGATATAATGAGAGGAAAATTATCTAAAATGTGCGACACGACAAGACAAAAACAACATGAAATATAAAAAGTTTAAGACCTGATTTTTTGTCCTGAGTGAAAGCTGAGCAAACCATAGGGTTATATTTTCCAAGAAGATAGAAATGACTTAAAAGACCTAGATTAAAGTAATGTAAAAGATCTAGATGTAATAAATGAAAACAACCTAAAGAAAAAACACAAAGTTAAAATGGTGTAACAAGATGAATGACATCAGATACAATGAGATGAAAATATTGCAACACAAATGACATAAAAGACACAAAATAAAAATGACCTAAAAGATATTGATGCATGAAAATGGCGTAAAAGAAGCAGCAGAAATTATTTAAAAGATGCAACAAAGTAAAAAGTATGTAAAAGATGTAGCATGACGTGAGATGAAAATGGTGTGACAATACGAACAATATAAAAGACACCACAGGACAAAAATGACTCCGGAGACCATGATGCAATACATGAAAACAAGAAAAGATGCAACAAAAATGACATTAAATGATGCAACACAATGAAACCAATGTAAAAGATGCACCAGCAACGTTAATATGAAGCACACAACAAGACAAAAACAGCATAAAAGACACTTATTTGTTGTTTTTAAAAAAACACAGATCCAATAAATGAAAACAACATAAAAGATGCAATGAGACAGAAGTGATGTAGACACAACAAGATGAAAATATTGTCAGACATGAAATGGAGACAGAATAAAGATGAAACAAAGCTGACATAAAAGACAATGAGACAACATGAAAATGGTGCAACAACATGACTAAAGTAAAATATGCCACAAGACAAAATTGAGGTAAAATGCACAACAATGAAAATGACTCAGGAGATGGTGATGCAACAAGATGAAACTGATACAAAAGATGCAGCAACAACAGTAACGTAAAAGACACAACAAGACAAAAACAGAGTAAAATCTGTTATTTGTTGTTTTTAAGTTATACATAAAACGTACAAGGACATGAAAAATGCGCAACATGATTAAAATAATATAAAAGACATAGATGCAATAAAACGAGAGTGATGTAAAAGATGTAACAATGAAAAGAGGAAGATGACATGTAAGATGTAATAAGAAGAAATGACAGTTAAAGATGTCGATGCAATAAGAAGATGAAATGACATAAATGACAGTTAAAGATGAACAGTGTAAAAGATGCAATTAGACAAAACTGATCTCAAACATAGAAATATAAAAGAGACAAGACAAAGACACCATAAAATACTGTAATTTATGGTTTTAATCACTTTTTATGGTAAGAAAATGACAGAAAATCAGGACATTTCGCAAATATAGATATAGGAGAAATGATTAAACAACACATACATGAGTAAAATTAAGTAAAATGCTTTGCTTTCGCTGAGAATGTCACCACAATGAGGATTTCATTTATTGATTGGTTGTTTTGGTAGGGACAATACACATGAATGAACATCTGTATTGAACAACATTAGATGTATCTGTAATCCCAAGGCAAGTAACACAAAGCATCACCATTAAAACTTACAAATAGAACAATAAAAGTAAAATAAAATAAAAATACCAGACATTAGAAGATTAAACGGTGATGATCATAAGACTGGTTTGCTTTTAGCCAGTGTTTGAGTAGAGTGTTGAAGATGGGATATGAGGAGCATTAAGTTACCTTCATGGAAAGTGTATTAAGGGTATTAAGTTCCCTTCATGGAAAGTGTATTTTGTCCAAAAGTGCCTCTTCTAGCCGACACTTCACAGTCCCTCTCTAGAGGAGGATAATAAACTAATTTCTATTTTTTTTCCACATCAGGATTTTAGTGCACATGGACGACAACATCATCAGACACTACTCCAATGAAGACACCTTCCAGATCTCCATGGAGGAGATCGGCGGCATGTACAAACTGACCCTCACTGAGATCTGATGTGGACCTTATGAACCCGAACTATCAGGAGTAGTGGTTTACATGTCTATCCAATGGACTGGATCTGATTGTAAAAAAAAAAAAAAAGACAACAAGGCAGAATTAAACACCAGTAGCTCTTAATGTTCACCACATATTAAAGTTTTACATTTGGAATATGTATAAAATCTAAATTAACAAGGAGAAGCTATTTTTGATTGTTACGACACATTTATTTTGTATTCTGTGACAACTTTGGTCGAATATCTATGCCTGCTTTTGTATAACTTTAATTCGTGCCGAGCGTTTCGTGGCGCTGCTATACCTCATACTATGCAAGCAGCAAGGATTCTCCTCCATCTGAATCTTACGAGCCTTTTCCCTTACTAAAGCCATAGCACTGATGATTACAGTCTAAAAATAAATACAGCAAATTGTTGTTGCTTGGTTACTCTTAAGGAGGAAACTGGGCCCCGGCCGTTCAGTGTATTAATACTTAACAACATGGCAGTATTTAGCGTGTACATTATTTTCAGCATCGTACAATTAGGGCAGAATCTTGTAAATGTTCGTGTTGCTGTTTAGGATTTAGGAAACGTGTTATAAATTTTCCTCAGATCAATTAAACTAATGGACTCTTTAAGTATTAAATAGGACGTCAAACTCAGCAGCCATCCACTTTGTAGAGTAGTTTTCTGGATGTCGATGAAATAGGTCAGTGATTGTCTAGTACAGTCCATTCAGGCTGTTCTGGAAGTGCAATATGATGTTTAGGGTCAGGCACATTCAGAAAAAAACTCCTCTTTATTGCCATAATTACACTTTGTAATGAATTTTATCAGATAAGCAGATTTTGTAATGGAAATATTGTTGTATATATCCAAAAAAAAAGGATCTCTGTGATCTCTTCTTTTATATCTCAGTACTATTGTGTATATTTATTAAGAGAACGGATGTGGGTCATTGTTTGTTTTGTTTTTTGTTTTTATTACAGCATATATCTAAATTTCTATTATTCCTAATAATGTAATGTTTTTCCTCATGTTGTATTTTATATGAAGTTCCTCTAACATTATACAGTATGTCAAGGGTAACAAAGTTAACATGTTTTTAATTGTTAAAGTGTCGTGTTCTTAAATTTTTTGATGCACAAAGTGCAGAATAAAAGTTCAGAGTAGCTGATGTGTTCTTGACTCGTACGCCTCGTCTGATTTTATTCATTTTGATTTGTATTTGGTTTGCATTGTTCAGTACAGCAGGTGGGATATTGGTTGAAGTGTCGGGAGACAGAAGTTGAGATGGTGCCAGTATTTTTTTGTGTTTGTCCACAGGAACAGATGTCTGGGCATCATCACTAACCCAGTGGAAAGGAAACAAGCCTGACAGGACGGAGAGGCCGCTCTGTTGGAAACCTGGACATGAATTCCTCCACCCTTTCACCCTTTGGTTTTTCCACACCTATCTGGCAGATTGCTGAAACCACAAACTGGCTCTTTGATTTTTAGCAATAAAACTCCACTGATGGAGCTGTCAGACAGATGGTAAGGTTGTTATTTTGGTCCAGTCCAAAATAAATCAATAACTATCAAGAAAAAAAAAATACATAGACCTGTTAGAAGGTTTATTGTGGGCGTCTATTATTTATAAGAGAAACAAGACAATGAAACAAGAGACATAAAATGAAAATGACAGAATATAAGGCAAAAATGGCGCAAAAGACATAAGACAAAAATGATGTAAAAGATGTAGCAAGGTGAAACATCGAAGACCAAAATGATGTGAAACACTCAAGAAGGAAAACACAACATAAAAGACGTAACAAGATAAAAACAGCATAAAAGACGTAAGAAGTATAATATAGCATAAAAGGCGTAATAGATGAGAATGACATAGGTGATGTGAAAGACAAAAACAGTAAAAGATATTACTGGAGGAAAACACAGTAAAAGATAAGGCATAAGATGAAAAGGACATAAAAGTTTTAAGAAGACAAAATGTAACCATACGGAAAACAATGCAAGAGACAGAAGACAAAAATAATGTGAAAGATGCAAGAAGAAAAGTTATGCATGACAAAGACAACGTAAAATGTGTAAAGTACGATAAAGTACGTGGAAGACTTACTGAGATAATTATGATGTCAAAGATACAAGACAAAAATGGCATACAAGACCCAAAAAGCTAAATGACATTAAAGACGTAGTAATATGAAAATGACAATAGCTGTAAGAGGACAAAAACTATGTCAAATATAGAAGAACATGAAAACAGGATTTAAAGATTTAAAAAAAATCTAAACCATGGATCAGAATCTCCTCCAGACTCATGTAAACAAGCCCATTTCTGCTCTGAGTTGCTTAAAAACAGTGTCTTTCATCATGTGTTCGTAATAACCACCTTTAGATAGAGAGGACCAGGCCTACAGTCTGTAGACGGACTCCGATAGCTACACAGCCATAAAAAAAATGACACGCTTGTGGAAATACAGAAGAACCTGAAGAGTCATTTAGTTATATGTTAACCAAGAAGCCACGCCGGCGTTGCCACGCTGCACCGTTGCCCTGTTGCCCTTATGTACAAGGCCATCTGGTTCGATCTCTGTGTCCAGTACAGCCTCTGTCCTCTCAGAGAAAACCAATTCAACAACTCACACATATGCTGTTTGGACAACTGAACAGCAGTGAAGTGTAAAAATATGTCTCACACTAGAGGTGCAGGGACTTCGTGTTTCTTTTGGGTTTGGAATGGACCTGGAATGGACCGGGGTTTCATTTGACAATAAGACAGTCTCAGGTCCCCCTCCTCAGGAAATTTTTTATATCATACATTTCATTTTCTGCATTCTGGTGTATTTATATGTGTAATTGTGGCTTTTTGCACCACTTTATGATGGAGGTGTCTCATGAAAACACAACATTCAGCCACTAGGAGACAATTCACAATGTAATATAATACAACAGCCTTAAGGCATTTTTTTGAATCTCCTGTAGATCACGTTTTCTCACTTGTCTTCTCTTACTCCTCTGCCCTCCTTTGTGAATTTTTGTTTGGGGAAGTAAAACTCTTTAAATGTGCATTAGGTGCCAATTTGATTCATTTTAATTAATCAACAAAACCTTTGTGGTTTTAAGAGATCATAGTGTCGGCAGAATTTTTGGTTATCTTCAAAACTTTCCGGAAAGCCAGAAAATATGACACATCTGGGATCATTCCACTGAGGTTGTCTAAAAGCTAGAATATTGTATATATACAGATTTATCACAAAACCATTTTAAAAAGACAGGAGTGTAAAAGAAGAGGTTTATTCTGTTCATTCATTGTCATTCTCTTGTGCACAATAATAACACTACTATTACTACTACTACTTCTCAAAGTGCTGTAAATATAAGTCATCTAGTTGTTTTAGGCTTTTATTAGGGGGACAAATCTACTTGAAATGTGCACCTATAGGACTTAGGGATCAACCTACCAACCTTCCAGTCGTGCTGTTCCTTCACTGCCACTGGTTTTATTTTCTGCTGAAAAATAGACACAGACAGTTTAGACCTGCAAATTGTAAAGGCCTTCATTACAGTCCAATGTGTATATATAGAGATGCAAGTGTCAGACAATACCAGTGATTACCACTCAACCTCAGATGAAGCTGATGAATCATTACAACTGCCAGTAAATGAAGTAATGGTACTTATTTTGCAAAGTATAGACCTGTTCTCTGAAGAAACATCACACGGAGCTGGGAAAAGCCTGTCAACAAAATGAATGAAAATAAGAAGAAAATAAGAAAACGAATTATAGTAAATGAAAAAAGGAAAAAAATATTCTAGAAAATTAATAATTGTGAACAAAAGAATTGAGACAATTATTAAGAAACTGAACAAACGCGGG
>JAPQRQ010000016.1:26842077-26891278 GCA_037367365.1 Apogon talboti
CCCCAAAAAAAATCCTAAAATATTTAGTAACATTAACAAAATTAACTATAATGGACAAAAAAGGTAGAATTTTTTTTCATGAAAATAAGTAAAAATGAACAGAAGTGAATAAAACAATCAAAATTATCAACACTGAAGAAAAAAATTACAAAATGATTACAAAAAAGACCAAAAATTAACAAAATAATTAACATAATAAACAAAATAATCAAGAAAAAAGAACAAAATAATCAACATAACGAACAAAATAATCATGAAAAAGAGGAAAAATTAACATAATAATCAACATAATGAAGAAAATAATCAAGAAAAAAGAACAAAATAATCAACATAATGAACAAAATAGTCACAAAAAAGAGCAAAAATGAACATAATAATCAACTTAATGAACAAAATAATCAAGAAAAAAACAAAATAACATAATAAACAAAATAATCAAGAAAAATTTACATAATAATCAACATAATGCACAAAATAATCACGAAAAAGAGCAAAAACGAACAAAATAATCAACATAATGGACAAAATGTGCAAAACAATCAATAAAATGAACAGTAATGAACAAGACATGAAGAATTCTTTGTCATGATTGTTAAACTATTGCCTTAGAAATTCCCATGTTTATTCAGTTCGGGCTGTTTATTCAGTCTGAGCAGATGAGTCATATTTAACCTCAGATCTTGACATCTCTGCGTGGGACAGTTTAGGCTACACTTTAGGCTCTGCCCTGTCCAAATGCACACTGTAAGTCTGCCGTTCATTCCCCCCATGGGCCACTCTCAAACCAAACTGCAAGTGACCTACTTCCATACTGTTCAAACATCCCAAGTGCAGCAGTTGGTTTGAGAAAACTAAACACGTTCCTCTGTGAGTGCTGTAATCCTTCTAAAGTTACCTTTGTGATATGTCCCGCTGCATATCTGGTATCGACTGCAGACAGATCAACATTTGCACATGCACTTCAGTGATAACGTCTCCTTCAAAGCTCAGATGGAAATGTTGGATGTTTTCTTAAAACTGAACAAAATCTATGACTGTGCTCTTGAGCGTTTTTTTCCCCCCTCCATTTACCTTCATAGCCTTGAAGTCACATGACAGGATAGAACTTGTACTAGTGTGTTGAGCAGTGATTCATACCATGTTTTTATACAACTACAGCTGAGGATGTTCACTCAACATGAATGAAGTCTTCTGTGATTCTGTTTAGAGTTACTGAAAATAGCCCTTCATCATCTCAGTCAAGTCTGAGGGATGAAAATACCCACATGTTCTGCACCATCATAGTGACATCAGGTTTTTCAGACTGTTTAACACCAGAACTGCGAACAGGTCAGATTTACCTGCAGCTGTTTCTCCATTTGTGCATGAATATGTTGTAAAAAGTCCCCCTGGTTTTGACTATTTCCAAAATTATCATGTGTTTCACTCACTATTGATGAATAAGACACATACATACTCGTCAGGATACTCGTCAGGCATAGACGTTCGCACTGTTTATTAAAGTTTTTTTTTTTTTTTCATTTTTTTGTGCATGATCTGAAAAACATGCCAAGTCTTTTACAGCAGACAAGAGGAGGAGATTTATGAACAACTCAAACATGCAAAGACTTCCCTCTAGTAGCCATTGTCAGTATCATTTTAGTCTGGTTTATACTTTTGGTCGTACAAAGCAGATTGTGTTCATAAAACATAGATTTTTAGGTAATATATTCAATAAATATAGTGAATCCTGACGGTTCAAGAGTTTAACTTTTTTTAGCTCAAGATCCAGAAATATGGTGTCTCCACGGGCGCCAAAATCATTATGAGCTGGTATAACATTTACATTTTACCGGAAATTAATTCACATATCATAGTGTTTCTGTGCCTCAAAGTAAAAGTATGAACATTGGACTTATTTTGGTCATTCGGATCTAGCATACACTGTCGATCAGAACATTAGATTGTAAATCAAAATGAACAAAAGCAGGAAATCAACAAAATAACACAAATTTTAAAAAAAATTAAGTTTCCCCCAAAAAACAGCAACAACAAAAAAAAAATAACTCATGGAAAGGTGTCGCAAATTGGGAAAAAAACATAAAGAAAGTGAACAAAAACCATGAAAAGGGGTAAAACAAGAAAGGGCCCTTTTAAGGGTTCTAAAAGGTGACTAAAAATACAATTTGCAGTCACCCACTGAGTCTACCGTGGAGATTAGATAAAACAAGTGGGCCACAAACAGTATTTAAAACAGGAGTCGCTGGTCAGGATGGGGGTTGGGGCATAAGGGTAGAAAAGTGGCCAACTGAAATTACAAGTACCACGTCATATACTTGGGGAAATAGCAGAAAACTGAGTGTGGACGTTGACGCTTGAACAGCCCACAGCCCACTGACATGGGGAGCTCCTTTTAAAGACTGTCTACTGACAAACTACAGCCAGGTGAAGAGAAACACAGCAGGTGCACCTGATAACCACTAACGACCCATGCCCAAGAGTCTAACTATGAAAGACAACCATTGTGGGGGTATCTGTGACTGTAACAATAACGAAGAAAAAACTATAGTTATGACAGTCTAGGCAACAATAGCATAATGAACAAAATAATCAACAAAAATGCACAAAATATTCATGAAAATTAAAAATTAAACTAAAATGAAGAAACTAATCAACAAAATGAATGAAAAGAATCAACAAAATGAATAATCGTGAACAAAAAAAATTCTGAAAATAATCAAGAAACTGAAAAATGACCAATAAAATCACAAAATAGTCAGAAATTAATGGAGTAAATAAATACAATAGACAAAAATTAATTATAATGAACAGAAATTATTTTGTTTTCAAGAAAATAAGCAAAAATGAACAAAAATAAAGAAAATAATCAACAAAATGAGTAAAAAATAAACAACATAATGAACAAAAATGAACATAATGAACACAATTAATACAAAAAAATCAAGAAAAAGAACAAAAATAAACAAAATTATCAACGTTATAAACAAAATGAACAATAATGAACAAGAATTTAAGGATTTATTCAAGAAAATAAACAAAAATCATCAAAAATGAAGAAAATGCTCAATAAAATGAACAATGATGAAAAAATGAAGAAATCATCAATATCAACAAAGTGAGTAAAAATACAAATGAAATGCCAAAGACAATGTTACCCAGTAAAAAAGGTAAGACATTTTGGGTCCTGATCCTAAGTTTTGGACAGGCAGTGTTAAACCCACCTGTGCACCTACAGATGATGTACATTATACCACTCAACAATGATTCTTTTTTTTTAAATTTAGAACAAAAGAAACAAAGAATTGCATCACAGACAAGATGCAGTCACACAGTTATATTGCTGATTACTGGAAGTGCATTAATTAATCATAACAGATTTGTGAGGCTTATGCATCATCATTAGGCTCCACACATGCTCAGACCGTCTCCAGGAGACCTCCTCCAGGGAGCCCTCAAACCTGCCTCTTGTTCCTCATGTTGCCAGGATAACAGACAGCCAGCTAGCAACACACAAGTCAGTGTCTCTTAGCAACAGATTGGCTTTAGAATCCTATCTGGACCAATCAGGAGCCACGCTCTTAGAGGAATCCCTGTTGTTGCTCTGTGCTTATAGTGTAGGAGGAGAGAGGGCGGGGCCTTCTGTTGTGTTGCTCACAAAGCATCCTTCACTGCAGGTTGGACTTTCAGACACTGCGCTGCGCACACAAACATAGCATTACACATAAAACAGCTGGGAAATAACAATAAACAGCAGCACATTTCAGTTAGAACCAAGTGCACATGGATGAACTCTAGTTATGGGCTGCATTTTTATTCATGTTGGACAAAATCTATCAATTTAGACAATAACATGATAAAAATAATCATTCCCCTGCCATACAAAGTGGTTGTTTACCACTGCCAAATCATTAAGCCACTGTGAAAAATATTTGAACCTTTTCAAGCATAGAGTCTTCTATAATATAATCAATAATCAATCCGTACTGGAAGTTTGTGAATAAGTAAAAGCACAGTTAGTCCAAAATTACTACATGTATTATCTGAATTATTGACAATTTTGCTTTAATTAATATCACAAGTGACACATACATAAAACTTCATACCAGTTACATTTCCAACCAAAGTAGTTTGTTTTCCTAAATAAATTATCTTTTCTTATGTAAAACAAAAATTAAAAATTCAATGTGTTTTTCCCATTAGTGTGTCTGATTTAATTTACACACATCAGCAATTCCACTTGGAAATGACTGAGGATTTGTTAAGTGGGAATAAACAACTTTCTAATAATTCATGTTTGAAATGGTTCAGAAATAATACATTTAACCTCGGAGGTCCTTATAATAGGCTGCATTTACTAAAGGTTGAGGAAAAAATGGCCAGTTCTAGGATGAAAGGGACTTTTTACTGTGAAAGGCTTTACATTTACTGACCTTGACATCCTTCACTGATGGTTTAAGAGGCAGATACGACACACTAGCATAGCAGCGTATATATGTTTATCATGTGTTGGTTCTATGATTAAATCTCTTATCTTGAATGAGCTTATCTGAGCAATGCACATGACTTTATTTTTACCAATAGTATTGAAATACTATTGATTTACGATTCATTCAGAGGCAGCTCACGTGTCCGTGCTAAATATAGATGGATTAACATGTGAGCAAAAGGCAGAGGCTGAACTGCAAACATGGAAGTCACAATACTGTATTCAATGAATTCCCATTTTAGTTTGAAACTTTCATTAAAATGCTTCATCACACATTTAGACTCTCCACTTCATTTCATGCAAACAGAATAAGTGCAGCCATGACTCAAGTTATAACCACATCCTCTAAAAACCAAGTCACTAATAGTCATAAAATAGAATAAAATAGACAAACGGTTAAGTTCAACTAAATATGTAGATTATTCACTCAGTTATATGTATTTTACTGGTCTACTCTTTCAATTGTTATTTTTAGAGGTTTTGTTTTTTATTGACTTTAACGGTCGGTCGGTTGTTTGTTTTGTTTTTTTGGCAACTTATACTTAAAACTTCCTGCTATTTAATTGAAGTTTTACTTTCTTGCTTCTTAATTCAAATGAATTAATTTCATTTAGTATTTTTTTTCCACACATATTGTCATTGTGCTAAAGTGAAACAGTTTATTTTTACCTTTAAGCATTGGTTACGCTTCACAAAATCATCTAAAACTAAGTAAAACAAAATTTTACCTGAAAGTTTAAGAATATTCCCAGATCTGGAGAGGCTAAAATAATCTGACTAAATCTCACAATTCTGTTAAGAATACATGTTTAATGTTTTGGAACTTTAAATATATTAAATAATGTTAGATGCCACTTTGTTTACACACATTTTAAGTCACTGCTGATCATATTTTTTATGCATAAATGATAACATTAAAGTGCAAAACAGCATCAGTAAATTTTTTTATGATTCTTACACAAAACCTTTCATTAACTGTGTGCAGTATTACTCGCAGTTATATTCTTTCTTTTTCTCTTTTTAAAAATAATTTCCTGCATCATTGTTTGATATTTTGCAATATTGTTTTTTGGGGTAAAGATAACTCTCCACGTGGAAGTGTCCCTCCTGTCGGTGACTGCAGCTGCCTGTCAGAGCTCAGGGGCTCTGGTGAGATATAACCTATGGGTGGTATATTTAACCCTGCTGAGACGACTCCCCTTTCTGGGTCCCATCCTGGAGTTCCTGAGTCGGGGGAGTGTGCTGGACGGGGGAGGTGTGTATTTGGAGGCCCAGATAGGGCCAGCATAACCTTTCCTCCAGATTCCCTAACTAAGTTGAAGCAGACTGCCCCACTTATATCACAAACAGGCAGCTGTACTTGGGCCTGGGCTGCCTGTCATGCCTGCGTGCTAACCAGTTTTCCCTGTAACTCCTCCCTTTTCCCCTCTCCTCCTGCTTTAACTGCTGGCACCGAGGCTGCACTGCAACAGCTCCAAGCCCTCATTGCTCCCTGAGGTCATACTTATGTGAGTCATACCGAGACATGGCCTTCGCTAGCAGCCAGGCGCTGCCAGGTCTGGGCCCACACACCTGCTACACTCCCTCCTGCTGCAGGCCAACTGAAAACAAACAGCAATTTAAGTGTTAGACAAGGTAAAGAGTAGTCCTATAAAGTCTCTAAACAGTAATATTGACATTTGGTGTGCAATTATTTTTATTTTCTAAATTATAATGTGTAAGTTATCATGCACAAAGGCTTCCCAAAGTTCGTTGGAACTTCTGTCACGTTTTCCTTTGTCCGATACAGATGGTGATGTAACAGCATATGTAGGTCAAGACTCAATCCAGTCCTCTGTAGCCTACTGTACATGCAGGAATGACCTCTTGAAAATTAGTCTTAAAATGGCCATAGGAAGTGTGCAATATATGTACACTTGCTGCAAGAAATTTAAACAATATATTTCTTATCGGCATAACAAAGCATCATATTCTGAACTCTGAACAAAGACAAAAGGTCAGTATGGAGTTCAGAAGCATTAAAAAAGTAATGCATTTTGCAGCTTAATTTGTGTGCAGATGAAACATTAAAAAATATTGTCTGCTTATATATTAATTGGGTTATGAGGTTGGCTCCACCCTAAAACTACTTAAAAAGTGGTTACACCCAAAGACAAAACAAGCGTCAGAGAGGCCTACAGATTTGTTTGTAGGTCAGATATTTATATATTTGTTATTAACACAGTTCACAGACACACATGCATTTAGATAACGAATTTACTGCAAAACCACACAAAATAGATGACATTTGCTTTTAATTGAATAATTATAAATTTGTAAACACATAGCAAAAAGGAATTAAGGATTTTAATATTTGTAACATTATGGCTTCAAGTTAATGTTATATAGCATTGGTAAAAGGTGTGTAGAGCTCTAAAAAACAAGTCAGCTTCTTCTGGCGCCTGTGTTGCGTTCATACTTGGAGGAAACTTCGGCATAGATTATTTTTGCTGTTACTGGCACTTTTAGGTGGATACTTAGCCGTTTATAACCATGCATATCAGTGTTAATGACAATACGTCTGATGTGATTAGATTTTTTACCCGTTTGAAACAGTGGGTTCAATACCGTTTGAGATCCTCCAGATGTTTAGTCTAACACCGACGTCGTGTGTTTATTCGTCGGAAATAAGACTAGAATTGAGCGTTTTAGTTGAAGTGATAACTAGTTGAGGTAATTTGTATGGTGTCTGTGGGAGAACGCTGCTTGTAAACACAAACAATGTCGCATTGTCCTGGATTCCGTGAATGCAGCGTAGACCGGATCGACCTTTCGCCTAGTTTAGCGGACGCCGGTTCATCGGGTTTACCCTGACACTGCTGACTCTCCTCACCACGCCCACTACCAGCCACGCACCCTATTTCCTCCAACCGCCACGCTTGCACGCACTGTTCACGCGGTCTCTGCTCTCCCATTGGCCCCCGCTCAGCCCACACTCGATTGTGATTGGCTGAGTGTTGCCACCCGCCGGTACGTGTTGTGAGTTTTGTTTTTCTTTTTTTTTCTCCTTCCCATGTTTTACACACACAGCTGAGGGAAAGGGGAGCCAGTCAGAGAAAAAAACGACCTCAACCCTACCCGAGCACAGGCAGCAGTACTGGCAACCGCCGTCTCTTTGTTCTGTACTGGCTTGACAACAAAAAAGTGACATTTATTTAATTTGTTTCGCCATGCCAGCGCGGAAATTTACAGATATGGACTCGCAAGGGGTAAGAACGTTTTTTAACAATTGTTTTAGCGTTATCGCCGCCTTTGTCTTGTGTTTTCCCATCTGTTAAGTATCAGTCAGTTGTTTACTCACTGATATGGTATTTTTGTACTCCAACTTAAAAAAGAATCAGCTAAATGCAATCTTTACATCGCTTATTACTATTAATTTTTCATCAATAATACTTTTGTCATCCGAGCGGTTCAGTATTAACAATATTGAATTAAATAGAAAAACACATTAGCCTTTTGACTCACTTATTTGCATTTTCAGTTTATGATCGGCATTATATACAAGTATGACAGCTAAAATATTTTATTAAGCATAATACGAAAGCTTTTTAGTGTCGATTTATAATTACATTTGTGTTAATGCATATGATGAGTTTACTGTAAATATGTATAACAAAGTTGTGGGGTTATAAGCCTACTTCCTGATGCAAACCCGCTTTATGGGGATTTCACATGGCTCATCTCAGCAGCACGTCACTGTTTGGTCTATATTTGGCAATGGGAGGTGTCCTGGCTCTCAGCCCAAGGCAGTGAGTGCATGTTGGACTGGGGTGTAGTCACCACCAACACCCCCTCTCTCCTTCCTGGCAGCATCATGCAGTTCAGTTCAGTCCGGAACTGAGAACACAAGAGCAGTGACTGGGCAGATGATAACTGAAAGAAATATTTTTAAGACGTACTTACTAAGTTATGTCTAATGCCTACTTCCCTCATTTTTTCAGACTGTCTATATGGATCACTGCAGGCCCCACTCAAAGCGAAGGAGGCATGACAGCGAGCAGTCTGTCACCAGTGGATCCAGCAGCTGTTCCTCTGGACTGGAGTACACAGACCTGGAAGCTGCTGAAGCGCTAGTGTGCATGAGCTCATGGGGCCAGGGTCACTTCCTCAGCAGCAACAGGGTAACCCCCTGCAAACCCAGACCCCTCACCCCAGCCTCAGATTCCTGTGACTCCCTTCTGCCGCCAGAACTTTCCGAATCTCCAAAGGACTTTGTGTCGCTCTCCTCACTGGTAAGAGATTTTGAGCAAGTATTAAAAGCACTGAACCACTTATGTCAGCTAGCTTTCAACCACTGCTGGCCTTCTTGCAGCAGGTGTTTTGAGTTATAAAAATGTTATTTTACAGTTCAGGATGATCATTATTATTCTTTGTTTCTGCTTGCTACCTGAGATGTTTATCTGTTCAAATACAATGGGCTTTATGCACAACCCCACTACGTCCTGAACTTAACCCAGCCCCTTTATTTCCTGTATTTATTATTGGACTTCTTGTTGTGACACTGACCACAGTAGTCACAACAAGAAGTAGCAGGCACACCTGGATTAATCAGTGTGTCCAATGAAAAACAAGAAATAAAAGAGCTGGTTTAAATTCAGGAAGTAGTGGGGCTGTGTTTAAAACCCATTTGCTGTAAACCTAGACTTCACACCTAGTAATATGTAGATTTGCACTGATTAGTGTGCACTTGTTTCTCCCTTGGCTTTCCAGTGTATGACTCCTCCTCACAGCCCCAGCTTTGTTGAGACGTCAACAACCAACGGCGTTCTCCCATCATGCTCAGGCCTGTCTGCGTCCTCCCAACGCTGTACATCCGGACTCCATCAACCTGTCCTCGCGCCCATTGCTGAAAAGATGCCAAGTCCACCCCAGCCCTGCAAAGCCATGGCGACAAGTGTCATCCGCCACACTGCAGACAGCATCCCATGCCAGCACCACATTCCAGTGGCCCCCAATAATCCAGAGAAAACCACAGTAACAACAGTCTGCCAGCAGCACCAACAGCAGCAGCAGCAAAACATGACAAAGACTGAGCAGATAACCACGCCTCCCTCACCTCCTGCTCCTCTCACAACTGTTAGGAGCGCCTCACAAACAGAGCTGCAACTCAGTTCCTCAAAACCTCGTTTGGACACTGTCTCCACCCCCACTCCTGTCAACTCCCAACCACAAAACAGTCCGCCCACTCCCCTTGCTCCCGCAACACTGTCCCCTCCTCCAGTCACCAGCCCTCAAATCATCTGCCAGATGTTCCCCGTCAGCAACCAATCTGGTATAATCTCAGCCTTCATCCCCAGCGCGGTTCAAACATCCAGCACTGGAATTCGGACCACTGCCGCCACCACCACACCCATCCTCCCCCAGCCCGCCTCAGCTAACGCCACCCCTGTCCAGCAATCCCTTATTGTAGGCTCAGCAGTTCCCCAGGGCACAGTGATGCTGGTTCTCCCCCAGTCCTCAGTGTCTCAGGCTGCTCCTCACTGTTCCCAGACTGTCATGACTCTGGGTAACACCAAGCTGCTACCTCTGGCCCCGGCCCCTGTGTATGTGCCGGCGGGGCCCAGCGGCAGTACCACAAAGATGGACTTTTCCCGTAGAAGAAACTATGTGTGCAATTTCCCAGGTTGCAGGAAAACCTACTTCAAAAGCTCACACCTCAAGGCACACCTTCGCACACACACAGGTGAGTATTTACAGAAAAATTATCCTTATGGAATGAAGTGAAGCTATTAGTTGAGCATTGTAACCTGTTACTCCCATCAGCTGACACACTTGCTCTCTCTTTTTAGGTGAGAAGCCTTTCAGTTGTAGCTGGGATGGGTGCGAC
Source organism: Apogon talboti (assembly GCA_037367365.1). Taxonomy (NCBI): domain Eukaryota; kingdom Metazoa; phylum Chordata; class Actinopteri; order Kurtiformes; family Apogonidae; genus Apogon; species Apogon talboti. The sequence goes on from JAPQRQ010000016.1 coordinate 26,852,430, forward strand.
AAGAGGTTCGCCCGCTCTGACGAACTTTCCCGTCACCGGCGAACGCACACCGGCGAGAAGAAATTCGTCTGCCCCGTGTGCGACCGGCGATTCATGCGCAGCGATCACCTCACCAAACACGCCCGCCGCCACATGACCACGAAGAAAATTCCCTCTTGGCAGGCCGATGTTCGGAGTTTGAACAAAATGGCCGTCGGTAAAACACCGTCATCCAAACCTGGCCTCGCCACACTTAGCATGCTGGTACCTGCTGGCTCCAAGTAGACAATAAAAACTGCAATGATATCCACTCTGAGATACCACAGGAACACAGGGAGCAGCCAAGCACACAAGGCTGCGCTATTTTATTCATGGGAAATAACAGAAAACATGCACTGGAGTCTCATTTTTCCTCTCTACTGCTCATTTGTACATTAAAGGATTCTTTTTGTTTACTTTCATATAATTAATTATATGTATGCACACTTGCCAAAGCCTTTGTATGAAGTTTGTCTTATACATTTCACTGTCTCACTTTTTCTCTTTTGTGTTTATGTGAATGTATAGTTTGTTGTACTATGAAAAGCATTTATTTGTCATATTTGGGAAAATGTTAACATGCAAAACGATGTAAATGTAAATCTATATTAATCATCAATACTTTGATTATACCTTGATTATATCTCCCTGTCTAACTTTTCATATTATTTAATACATATTTGTAATAAAAAAAAAAGGTTCAATTACTAAATTTTTGTTCATTCTGTTCTTGTTTGTCACAACTTGTACTCATTTGACCTTTTCCAATTTCTAATCCAGGAAAAACTCAATGTGGGATCTTGGTACAGTCATTCGTGGTTGTCTCACGCAGAAATGCAGTGACTGCTGCCTGTTCACATCCTGTGTGCGTCACACTGCCCCCACCCTCACCCCCACCCAGCTGAAACACACTCGTGCTCTCCTAAATGTGCTGACTAGCCTGTGGGTAGCTTCCTGCTGGATGAGCCATTTTTTCTTCTTTTTTTTGGTGTTATAAAACCTCTTTTGGTGAGACCATCTGAGGACACAGTGTCTTCATTAACTCTGAGCCTGACTGCCTAATGAGTCACTGCAGACAAAACAGAGATTTGTTTGTCTTGCATTTGAGTTCATTAACGGATCATTGGAGTCTATTTACTGTCACATGAGAGCAACAAGGAGACAGAGTTATGATTCTTACATAACACACAAAAATTAATAATTTGGCAAACGCCTCTTTTCTGATTGGGTCTTGCAACAAAGAGAGGCATTAAGTTTATTATCCTCTTAAGAAAAAAAAAAAAAAGGAAAAACTCATCCAGCCTTTAATAGTAATAATTTCCAGGTAAATAAAGTGAATGTATCTGCTTTTCCATGATGCTTCCAACCTCTTTCTCTGTGTAAGACACACATTCCTCGGCAGTGGTCCCACACCTAGTAACAGCATACCCCTTCCAATCAGGCGGAGAGAAATATGAACTGTTGGGGGTGCGACCAATCACCTCTCTCCCCTCTATACCCGCCCCTTTGCCTTACTGACCGACATACTCGCAGGCCGCTCTAATAACACAGCGCCGGTGCCTCCAGAGCTGCGGTCCACAGCGCCATCTGCTGGTCGATACATATTACAGGAATCAGCATTTCAGAATCAGTAAAAGTCGAATTGAAACCCGCTTTTATACAGCACTGTGGAGTTTGTTATTGATTCTTGTCCCATTTTAAGTAGTTGTTTTATAATGATTTGATTTTGTCTTATGTACTCCCATTGGATTGAATTTGTGGATTTCATGCTGTGTTTATGTTTACAATTTTTTAGACTGTAAAATTTAACTTTAATTTTAGATAACATCAGGTGAGATATTAGTTAAGATGAGATAAGATAAGATACGAAAAAATGTTTTTCTAACTCTCACAACATGGAAATTTGCAGCGGGATAATAACATTAAATGTAAGGACTAAGGTCAAAATATAAAAAAAAATGTATGAGACAGAAAAGTGGGCTTAGATTTTTGCATTTTCTATGTATACAGCAACACTTTAGTAAAAGCCTTAGTAGTAGTAAAAGTTAAACGATTAGTTACTCGTCGTTTAACTCATATTAGAGGTTACAATATCTAGAGTGTATTGATGTAACCATAGCAACGAAACGATTACTGTTTGGAGGGGGAACATTTTCAGGATGCACCGATGTCGTTTCGTTGCTATGGTTATCATCGACACATCCGAGATATTGAAAACTTAGTTGTATTGTCGTTTAGGACGGCGTCACAGCTTTAACGACTTAAAACAAATCAGCATTTAATAAAACAACGAACCGTCACTTTCGTTGAACTGATACTAAACGAATTTTCCGACGCTACGAAAGTTTGTTGTCAAATTCCGACATCGCTTCCAGAATGGAGTTCGGAGAGAAGCTGAAAGAACTGAACATGACCGAGGAGGAAATCGGCAGATTCTCGAAGGCGTTTAAAGATGAGAAATTTAGGGAAATGCTGAGTGAGTACGCAGAGGAGATATCAAACCCCGACAACAAGAAAAGATACGAGGAGGAGATCAGACTCCTTGAGCAGGAGAGAGGGTACAACGTGGAGTTCATCCACCCAGAACCATTCAGATGTCTCAGGACGAGCGTGGATGGTCAAGAGAGATGCTACATCAATATTTGTTCAAATGGAAAAGTTGGGAAGCCTTCATGTAAGGGTGGGGTTTCAGAAACTGGCGAAAGGGGGCACTGTTGGTCCTTTCCTCACTGTCTTCAACCTGGGAGACAAGACATAGACCAGAAGGGGAGGAGAGTCATGATCTATGATGTCATTTTCCACCCTGATACTATTTACATGGCAAGCAAAAGTAAGAAATTCATGGAAATTGTTGACGGCGCAGCTATTCAGGGTATCCAGGACGGTTTTAAAGTGACTCTGGACAAAAACAATGTGAAACACTTGAAAGTAAAGTATAGAGGCACCCCGCAGGCCCCTGTCATCCGAAAACCCATACCTGGATACCAAGCCAAGAAGGCGGAGGAGGAGGAGGAGCCTGATCCTCTCGCCATCCCGTATCCAGATGAAAAAACACCCACCACAAGTAAAAGCACAACAAAGGGCAGCAGTGCAACTCAACCCCAGAGCTTCCAGATCCAGCCTGAGACAACCAACAAGCCGACTGAGCCCAAATACACAGTCAAATATCGATCATTCTTCGATCTGCAAGACTTTAGATGTTCAGGAGACTCAGTTCGGAGCTCCAGGCCCAAAGAGATTGTGGTGACTATTGACCTGCCTCTTTTGAAGTCAGCTGCAGACACCAGCCTTGAAATAAAAGAGAAAGACCTGCTGCTGGAGTCCAATAAACCCGCCTACAGACTGGAGCTGGCCTTGGCCTACCCTGTGGATGAGGATAAAGGAGAGGCCAAGTTCAACAAACACACTCGGCAGCTCATTGTCACACTGCCTGTTCTTCCTTCTAAGGAGGTGCTCCACTTCCCCGGAGCTCCTCCTGCTGAAGCTGTCACTGAGATTCAGAGGGGTGATGAAGATGGACAGGAGGAAGAGGAGGAGGGCAGGTGTGAGAAGCAGATAGGAGGTGAGGAAAAGTTGGAAGGAGAACAGGAGGAAATGAGACAGCAGAGGGTGGAGGGAGAGGAGGATGAGGAGAGAGGAGAGGGAGAGAGGAGGGATGATGGAGAGGAAGAGGGTGAGGAGACAAGAGGAGGTGAGATGCGTGAAGGGGAGAAAAAAGAAGCAGGGGATGAGTGGATGGAACCGAACATGGAAGATGAGGAGCAGGGAAAGGGCCAAGAAAGTGTGGAGGGGGAAAAAGGAGGAGGAGAACAGGAGGGAATGAAACAGAAAAAGATGGAGGAGGAGGAAGGGGAGGATGAAGAGGGAACTGTGGAAGAGGAGAAAAGAGAAGACAAAAAATGTGAGGAGAAAAAAGAAGTTGAGGACAGGTGGAAAGACCTGAAAATAGAAGAAAGAAATGTGAGAGAGGAGGAGGAAGAGGAAATGGAGGTGGAGGGAGGTGAGGATGGGAAAGACAGAGGATGTGAAGAGAAAGGACAGGAGGAGGAGGAGGAGGTGGTGGTGGAAAAGGTGGAAGAAGAGGAGGGGGAGGAAAAAAGAGAAGGTGAGGAATGTGAAGAGAACGAACAAGTGGGGGGTGAGTGGAAGGAACCGAAAATGGAGGAAGAGGAGAGGGAGGAGCAGGGAAAAGGCCAGGAATGTGTGGAGGAGGAGGAGGAGGAAGAGGGGAGATCAGAGCGGCAGGTAGTAGACTGTCTGGAAAACACAAGAGAGAAAGAAGACATAAATGTGGAGTCGATACGAATGACGACTTCAGACATCCAGGAGGAGACTGAAAACACAGACACTGAGAAGGTGAAAGAGAAAACCTCACATTCAGCCTCACGTTTCTATTACATGTAATTTTATGAGTCACATTTGACTCCATGTAATTTATTTGACCACAGTAGTATATTGTAGATGTAGCATAATAATAATAAGTGTAATCAACAAATACATGATGTAACTTTGTAGATTAAGGTGAACTTTTATAGATCCTTTAGGGTAAATTTAGCAGCTACCTACCAGATAAATGACTATATTAAGTAGTTCAGTCACCTTTAGCAGCTTCGATATTAACATGAACACATAAACCGTACATAATACAGCAGTAATTAGAATCCACTAACACAGTGGTTGTAGTTATTAAAGCAGGGGACCACTTCTATTGCTCTTCACAAACCGAAGCTGCTGTTTCTTCTGCCACAATGTCACATTTTTGTGTCAGGTTCTCCATATTTTATTCACATACATGCTCTTTTTATTACAAATATAACCAATTACTGTATATGTAGATTGTAAATGACAAAAATTGAAAATGCAGTGTATTTCCACTACTTTTATTAAGTTTTTAAAACTGTCATGGTGAAAAAGTGGTCAAATGTGGAAATCCTTGTGATATAACCTGTAAAGCTTGTTTTTTTTATTTTATTCCTTTTTTTCTGCTTTATAAATTGAGGCTGTATATCTGTAAACAACTATACACACTAATATCTCTTCTCTTCTTATATTTTTGTGTCCCAGATGGGAAGAGACGCTTCTTTCCTCCATCAAATACCCAGTGCAAATCTGCCATCGTCGCATCAAACACAGGCAGGAGGTCCAGGCAGGTCCGGTGTCTCCTCTGAGGAAGCTGTCGTGGATGAAGATCGAAGTTCACAGAGGGAGGACATCGATGAAGACGATCTGATGACAGAGCAAGTCTTCCCCGACCTGATCCCTGAGGACAAACCGCCGCCGCCTGTGTTACTGAGGGAAATTGGCGAAGGCGGAAGCGAGAAAATCATCAGTGATCACTCCACGTCGGCCGGATTCACCTTCCAGAACTCCCTGCTGTTTGAGCTGGACTGAGTCACATTGTGTGAGTTCAGAGAGGACTGCAGTTTCAGCATTCAGATGTAATAAAACATGTTCATGTGCAGTGTTTCATCTACAAATTGGTATGACTAAGTCCTGGGACTCAGCTCGCCAAAGAAGACTGAGTCCTTCTGATTTTTTGTTAAGTCCCATTGAGACCCGAAATAAAAATGAAATATTAAGAAGTACGTTGTTGGTTTCATCATCTTCATTTTCCATATCAAACCATTCAGTGTCACACATATACACCATTGTACACACAAAAACAGAAAATGAAACAATCATATTTCCCTGAACTGTTTAATGTGCAAATGTAAATATTCTGAAAGAATGACCATTTTAAAACATGTGAGGGTGATATAACACAGACTGGTCAGTGGTGGCACTCCTGGTGAGTGATAGACACATCACAGCAGTGGCATATGGTCAAGTTACTCTGGAGGTGTCACTGGATTTTTTTTAAAATTTCCTTCAATTCATAAAGCCTCCTCTCCTTTTCTTTTTTCGATATCAAATGCCTTTGTGAAGTTGAAGCTCACTCGTTTGGACTCCATTTTAACCCTTTAACCCCTGACGTGTCTGTGGTGAGCATTTGAATTCTGGTTTATTTTAAATATTCATAAAAATTCAACTGTTTGCTCAATAGGTCAAAACGTCCTGATAGAATAGACCTTGTTATTTCAATAGACTTCTGAGCATGCTCAGTACACCTCCATGGACTGCACTACTAACCACGTACTAAATGGCTGGCTCAGGAAAATGTGAACAGACATTTTTATTGACAGCTTGTGGGGAAAAAAACATTGTAAATTTTGTTTTATCTTTGCATCCCCTGGGACTCATTTCATATTTTTTTTTTTGCATCCTTTTCTAATTTTATGTGTCTAGGACACAGGGGTAGATGAAACACTACAATACGTGCAGAACTGCAGACTTTAAATTCACATACAAAATTTGTCCTAAGAAAATAACAGGGTTATTATAGGTAACAAAAACTAAATCTCTAAGTGCTAAGTCATAAAGTTCAGTGGTGGAAAAAAAGCATTTGTGATATATTGCATTGAGCATCACTCATTGAATTCTGCCCAGTATTGTTCCGTTCTAAAAACCCACGTGCTCCCTTCTGCACATGCTCAGTTCCATCAAGGTCAAAACTAGATGTTTCAGCAAGATAATGAAGCACATCCAGGCCATGACATGTTCAAACTGTGAAGATTTCAGTTTTTTTCTTGTTAACAAAAAATCATTTGCATTTGTTTGTGTCTGATGCAGCCACACCTTTTGAAACACAAGAAAATATCGTATTTCATAATATTTAAGATAGTGTAAAATTTTAAAACCTTTTTTCCACTGCTGTAATTTTAACTTACTGGACAATGCCACACAAACACAAGCTTTGTTTGCATTTTGGTCCAGTGTAAATCATATTTGATGTAATTCATTCATAAAAACCTACAACATTAAAATTGAACTAAAATAAAAGAATTTCTTAAGGCAACGCAACCTAAACTGAAAGACTAAATTAATGTTAAAAACAAATGTGGAAATAAAAATTAAGCAAGGACAAAGAATACTTTTATTTTATTGAGTTTTTTGCATTTATAAAAAAATTGTGGGTCATTAGGACAAACCATCTCCCTGTTGTCAGCGCTCACTGACCCTGAGGCACTGTTAATTCACCTAATTTCTGAGTTCTCTTGCCTATAGAAGTGGGTCAGTAGGGGAACCTGCAGAACAGAATAAGACAACACTTGAGGCTAACCAGCAGCAAAGGCAGACTGTTGTATTATGTCAGTGTTTCTGCCTGGGGTTGGTGACTGTATGATGTCTGTATCCTTGTCTATAATTCTATACAATATGTATAAGTGCATGTGACACTGAATTGAAGTGTTAAACAGGCAGCTTAAAAAAAGCTCAGCCGTCTCAATACTGTCAGTCAGAGGTCGTCGGTACGGCGGTCGTCTCATCAAACATCCTCTAACTCACCAACTATTGCAATGTCTGCCGTTTACAGTGGAATTAAAAGCAGCGTTCGGGTCTCCTCATCTGATTCCTCTATGGAGCGAGCGGTCTAAAAACTCCGAATAGCAGGAGAGGGAGCAGAAGTACTGCTGGACCGGAGCATCGGTGCCTCCCATGTCGTCCACCAGGACCACCGTGTGAGAGACCTGGTGCAGGTTCATGCTCACTGCCGTCTTTACGTAGAAACTGATGCAGGCGCTCCCGCAGTCGCAGGTCTTGACCACTTCCAGGTCCTGACACAAGTGAGCAGGGATGAGGTGAGGTCCGTACGGTATCCTGGAGGTCCAAAATAAAATCAGACTAAGTATGATATAGGTAATATTTTACCGGCAAAGATTACGGTTTAATGTCAATAAAAATGAGAAGAAAATTTTAATTAATCCCATTCAGGAAGGAAAATTAAAAGAGGTATTTAAAATAAATTAAATTAAGTTTTACAAACATACTTTAGAAATGGCTGCTGTTTTGTTATTGATTTTGCAAAACAATCAAATTCACTGAAGAATGTTGAGTTGATACTTAAAATATTATAAATAAATCATGAATTGACCAAGTAACTTTTAGTTTTTTAGCAAGCTAATAAAAGTAATGTTCTGTTAGGAAATTCAGTGCATCCAAGACTGAACAGTTTTTCCCTTGTTTCATGCTTAATGCATTATTATTATCATTATTATTATTATTATTATTATTATTTAATTAATATTTGGGTAAGCAAAAATCTCCTTATTAATCTAATTCTATTTATTTTAGTTTAAGACAACATTGGATTAATAAATGAATTGTATTCTGATTTAATTGGGCAAGAGTGCTTCTTACAGTTAAATCTGAATTTATTCAATTTAATCAAATTTTCAGGGAAAACCCCAAAATATCATTACCAGCTATAAAACTGGATTTATTCATCTTTACCTCTCTTAGGTAGTATGCCATTCTCTTGAGCAGGTAGCTAAAATGAAAAAATATGTATCTTTGAGGTCATGTGATTGGAAATAAGAGATTATATGAGATGTTTGACTTCATGTGAGTATGATTTTTGAGTTAAATAATAATTTAGTAGAAAACATTTGTTCAATAGTTAATACACTTTATCTGTGATGTGTTGTCGATTGGCAAATTAAAGAGTCAAATGTGCAAATATACATTAGCATATTCTCATCTATGAAGTTACCTCAGATCTGCCTCCATTGAATCTTCAAAACTACATGTGTAAAAAAGTACAGGTAGTTTACAGTCTCTGATTTCAGGATTCACTCTGTTTGTGCCAAAGGTCTGTACTGAACCAACCTCTGATTAGTTCTAATTTTATATAAAAGCCAAAATGTAACGTTGATCATTTGTTAACTGTTCAACTCCCTCTCCATTCAGCAAATGGACATGTCAGAGCCCTGGTTGAGAATGAGCCACACAGAGAGTAAATGACTCATGAAAAATAAAAATAAAACGTTACTTCCTCATTCTACCACTGTAGTAACATCCTAAAAACGCACACACACCCAGACCTTCGCTGACAGAAGTGACGATTGTAAATGATTATTATTGTATGAGTCTGGTGTGCTTTGGGGGGTTTGTTTTGGATGATGTTACTTTGTCTTTAACTTTGTTGGTATAACCAGTTGGTTATTGCCATATATGCTGCTGTTTTGATCCATTATTCACCTCATAACTGTTACTGTATTGCACTACTACTGCCATTGTAAATTGATTGATGTACACACTTTATATTTCATCTATATATTAAAAGCCAAGTGACCTCTGTATGTGTGTGTGCATGTGTATCCGCTTTATAACTCAAAAACCGGACAGAGCTGGTCTTTGTTTTGTGGAGTACTTATGTATTTTGGGTCAATGCTCAGACTGGAAAAACCGGCAAGTTGATAGGACCAATATTTTGGGAGATACTGGTAATTTTGAAATACAATAGCGTTACAATCATCATTGAAGTGCGTTACCTAGCAACAGATAAACAATAGGGCCACGTTGCCATGGTGTCAAATTTCATGTGCAGAAACAGATATGCCAGCTGAGAGGCTATTCAACTGAAAATGCAAGTGGAATTTACCTCATCATGGAAGTGGGTTACCTAGTAACAGATAAACAAAAGGGCCACTTTGCCATGGTGTCAGATTTCATGTGCAGAAACAGACATACCAGCTGAGAGGCTATTCAACTGAAAATGCAAGTGCAATTTACAAAGAAATTCAAGGAATGAACTGTATGTATCAAGATGATGGAGAACCCGTGGCTCCCCACAGGTCAACACGCTAAGTATAGATTATCCTTTATATCTCTTTATTCTTGTTCTATTTTTACCTCTTCTTTTTAATAACAAGGTGAGAGAACCAACAACTAGATTATCTGCATGTCCTGTGCATCTAGTGAATTGACAATAAAAAAATATCTTTGAATCATAGAGTGTGATGAGCTCTAACCTAAGGTTTGCCACAGCTCTGGAAGCGATCTCTTGAAGACGAAGAGGGAATGTGAGCTGCAAGGTGTGGTCCAGAGGGTTGGGTTGGATGAATGGGTTTCCAAACAGGTCCAGGTTCTCTAGGCTCAGCTTTCGGAAGTCACAGGGCAGCACGGTGAGCTGGTTATGCGCCGCCGACAGGAACCTCAGCTTGGAGAGGCGGCCTATGTGGAATGGCAAACAAACCAGCTCATTGTCGTCCACTTTGAGGTTGACTAGTTCTCTGAGCTGGCAGAACTGAGGGGGAAGGGTCTGCAGGCGGTTCTGGCTGAGGTCCAGGAGCTGAAGAGTCCGCTGTAGGGTGGACAAGCACAGGGCCTCGCTGAAGGCCTCCAGGTGGTTGTTGTGAAGGACGAGCTCGGACAGACAGCCGAGGTCACCGATGGTCGCAGGGAGTTTTTTAATGTGGTTGTTACTGAGGTCTAGCTTACGGAGAGCTACAAAACAAAAAAAAAAAACCATAAATTACCATCATACCTCATCAATGCACTTACAGCTGATGGTCCAGGGTTGACAGTCTTTACCTTTAAGGGACAGCATTCGCATGTCTAGGCGTGACAGTTTGCAGTAGGACACCTGGAGCTGCTCCAGAGAGTAGGGGAAGTTGGAGGTGAGGGGGTAGTCCTTTTTAGAGACGATGGTGAGCTTCTTCTTGGGTTGTTCTACGTCTCGTGCGCGAACAGGAGTGAGTGTGGACAGAGGAAGAAGGCTGCTGGTGTCACTGCCTTTGTCTGCAAGGCGAGCTGCGGACAGGAAGTTCTTCAAGCTGTTTGCATCAGCCTGCAACAGTTAGAGAAACATAGTAAAGAAAAGTTCACTTTTGTTGTCCCTGTAAGGAAATTCAACCTCTGCATTGAACTCATCGCCACACCTCTGCCAGTACCTCGGTCAAGGACACTGACATGAGAGTTAACCTAGCATTCATGTTTTCAATACTTGGTCAAGACTTGGAATCAAACCTGGAACCTTCTTGGTGTGAGGCAGAAGTACAGACCACTGGGCCCGACACAAATCTGTTTTTTTTCCTGAATTATTGAACACTGAAGTTAAAGTTATCAATATGAAAATTAATACCAAAACAAAAGTTTAAAATAAGTGATCCTAGTTGTTTTTAATTCTTCATCTCCCATAAAGTCAGTACATCCACTGACAAGCCTAATAAGAGCAAAACGTCCTTATACAGATAGTTTGTGCAGCATCCTATCAGCCCTAATTGTTCTATCGCTATTACAAGCAAAGCATGTATGTGTAGAAGTAACAACTATATTGACTGTATTATCACACCATATCATGACGTACAACACTAGAATACTGAGGATAAAACTGCAATTAACAAAGGTGCTGAACACAGCTAATAGACTTATAAGCCTTAAAAGTGTTAGTTTTCCCATTAACATTATATTTGCTTATATATTTATATTTCCTCTTCTCATTTATTTTACTTACTCCTGTGTTATTACTTCTACTTCCCATTTCCTTTATTAGTTTTCAGGTACCTCCTTACTGCCTTTATCGCCATACTGGGTAACTACTTTCACTATTTTTATGACATGATATTGTCTTGTTTTCTTTTATTGCAATTTTATAAGCACTGGGTGTTGACTGTACCAATTTTTGTTTAATGTTCTTTTAATTATTTATGTAAGCATTTGTATCTTTTGTTGTAAGCCTTGTCCACTTCTGTTTGGTTGACTGCTAATGCACTTACTGTTTTTATTGTCCCGTATGCTTTCAAAGCGCTTTGTAACTACTGTTTTTCATGAATTCATTAAATCCTGCTTAAATCCTTGAGATGGTCACTGGGATGCTGGAGCCAATCCCGGCTATCATCGGACAAAGGCAGGATACACATATACAGACACATATAGAGAAGAACAACCATTCACTCTCAAACCTATAAATAAAAATTAGTATTGTTACTATTAGAGAAAAAAGGTGTTTGGACCAGTATACTACATCAAAGACAAAAAAACCCAAAAAACAGAGACAGCAGCTTTACTTCTTACTTAAAGCAGTCTTAGTTTCTAAGATGTTTGACCGGATTCCTTGAAATATCTAACCCAAATTCTCTGTCCTAGAATATCTTGGCACACTTCCTCTGAATTAACTTAATGATCTTTATACAGTTGGGAATAAAATGTGCGAGTGGCTCAGGATGACAAGTACAAGCACAAAACGAATTGTTCACATCCATGCAGTCCCTGTGTACGTGCATAATATGCTGTCTGTCAGTTTGTGGGTGTGTGAGCTTGCTTCTGTCAGCGAGACGGGTTGAACTATGTTAGTATGTAGGTGAAAGGTCACAGGTGCTTCCAAACAGTCAGGAGGGCTCAGCTGATACTGGAAATAATGAGTCTGCTCTGGTGTCTGTCCAAGCAGAGCTGCAGTCAAAGCAACAGTATCAGCCTGTCTGGTTAGTAAAGCATAACAATACCGACTTTTTGTGTGTCTGTCCTCATCTAACCAAAGAAAATTACGCATCCTTTGAGTTGTTTGTAATTTTCCACAAAACGTCACTTTGCGAGGAAATGAAGATTAACTTGCCACATTACAGACCTGAAAATGTCAGACAGTAATTACACCATCCTGAACGTAATACCTTGCTCAAACAAATGTCAACAGCTGGTTCCTTTAACCTCACGGTGGCTTTGCCTTCCTCCACGAACCATGTGAAAAACTTCTCTATGTTGTCTTTGAGCTGCAAGAGAAAGTTGGCAAATGTCAGCCGTGGAAAAATACATTTCACAACATCATCAGAGTGATTCACCCTCACAAGTCGAGACAAGAATAACCGCTTCGAAACTCTTAATTTAGACACTGGTGTACATTTATTCAATGTACAGATATCGGACATAAATCAGAGGAAAGGACACTTGAAGGCAACATTTGAGACCATGGAGAAAACAATACTTCTAGGGTTTCCAACCTACCTCTGTGTGGTAAAGATGAGGATTAATAATTAAATAAAGAAGGTCTAATTAACTCAAGTGATGAAAACTAAGCGTGTAGTCAATATAATGTTCATGTTTGATAAGGAAAGAAGATATAGGTATTTTGCCAACATTCTTTTTATTGTTTTCACAACATTATGAATTAAATATGTTTACATGTATTGAACACATGTCAAAACAAGTTACACCCCCTGATTCTGATTCTTGGCCCCAGCCGAGGATCAAATTACTGAGTTATAGTCCATCTTATATAAATACAAAGAGAAGACCATTTCTGTTTATTTATAACTCTTCAGGCATTTCCATCACGTGTACACATGTATGTTCTTGTTACATACTAAATGAAGGGTTCCAAGATCTGATGACAGTTATGTTGATGTTATATTGCTAGGGTAATTTTCTCTGAAGGGAGAATTGTAGACAGCCTTGTTGACAACCCTCTGCTTACTCTTGGTCTTCTGATGTTTTTCCAAGTGAGGGCTACTATTCCTTTTGCCAATAATACACTTAAATCTATAAGGATTTGTTTGCTCCTTTTAATCTTCAACTTATCTTGGTATAGACCTAGATATAGATAGTTAACACATTACTGAAACAGGTGTTGGGTTTTACTTTTTGTTATTACTATATATGTGATGGGTGTTTTATGATGATAAAGATAGCTGATTTCAGACGTAAACTAGCTTAAATGTTTCATGAGTGATGACACTGATCTGAAAAATTTTAACAATTATAGCTTAAAGAGTCCAGATTGTAAACAACTGAGGGCACACACACCCCGGTTTTGACATCCACTAAATACAAAATAAAACAAGTGTCAAAGACGTGAAGATCGGAGACAAACACAGACCTTGTACTTGGATCCAGCTCTGTCTTTAGCGGTACAGATCATTATGTAAATGTTGCTCCGTTGGCTCGTCTTGTCCAGATGCTTCCCGATGGACAGAACCGCTCTCGTCCCCTTCCCTCGACTTTTCATCCCGAATGTGGGGAGCAAACGATTCACGACCTCGACATCACACTGCAGCTTCATCTCCGCCTCCTCCCGCAGGTAAAAACGCGGCTCAGCGCCGACTGGGAGCGAACTAAAGCTTTAAACGCATCGCGCTGAAAACTTCCGCAAAGAAAAAAAAAATGGTTACCCGCGGTTGAGCTGGATGTCAACAACAGACCGTCCTTCTGTTTAAAAGTGCATGTGAACGGCTGTGGGCGACACGACACACACCCCACGGCAGAAATGCAGTTTTCCACACGGGACAGGAGTTTGGGAGACGGTAAATAAACAAAGTCAAAAGGTGCCGCAGAGTTTCCAGCGGACACTTTGAGCATTGACGGTTTAGCTGCCTATAGCAGGATCTCGCGCGTGGGAAGTGACGTCACAGATGTGCGCGCTAAGCGGGCCGGGTGCAAATAGACCCGCAAATAGAGACCGGCGACCGGACAGACTGAACATTAAATAATGTGAGTTAAAAATAATATTTAGTTAAAACGGTGCATTTAGTAGAAATATTAGTTTAAAATATCAGTACTTGCTTTAAAACTGTGCATTTAATAGAAATATTATTAAAACACTATTTTAAAAACAGGACATGTAATAGAAATATTACTTTAAAACACAGTTACTGGAGTTAAAACTACATTCAATGGAAATATTACTTTAAAACACTTTTATTGGAGTTACAATTTTACATTTAGTAAAAAAAAAATCACCTTATTACTATATATACTGTACTGAACTAAACATTTAGTTGAAATATTACTTCACAATACCATTAGTGGAGTTAAACCTATACATTTAAAGCAAATATTATTTTACAACAGTGATACCTCAATTAAGCCTTCACATTTAATAGAAATATTAATTTAAAACACCTTTGCCAGGGTTAAAACTGTGCATTTAATATAATTATCACTTTAAAACACTGACAGCGCAGTTAAAACTGTACATTTAATAGGAATATTGCTTTAAAACACCTTTACCAGGGTTAAATCTGTGTATTTAATGGAAATATTACTTTAAAAACCCTTCTGCCGGAGATGAAACCTTACATTTGGATGTAATATATGTGTGTACATTATTTTATTTGACATGCAGAGACCCCCTTCTGAGTTATAATATATCTAATGGACATATTATCTAAAACTTCACTTAGATGGAATTTATCTATTAATTATTTATTATTCAATGTGGAGAGAGCCAGCTTGGTTAAAATAGTATACGTTTGTGGACAAGAGGTTCATAGTTTATTTTAAAAAAGTTAAAGGACATTAATTGAAAAAAAAACATATATACAGTATATCATACCGTTTTTACTCAGGACAATGTTTTTTTTCAGGCAAAAAAGCAGAAACTTGTACTGTCCTGGGTCTCAACAGGTTAATTTGACATGGAGAGACTCACTTAAAAAAAAATTAAATAATAAAAATAGAAATATTTCACAGAAATATAACCCTAAAACACTGCAGAAATATAGTTTATGTGTATAGCCTCCAGGTACATTTAAAAAATGAGTATCAGGAAAAGGTAAAAAGCTCAATAAGTTTTATCACTCATTTCAAAAAGCGAAAATTGCAAATATTCTAGACTCATTACATGTAATCTAAGATGTTTCAAGCATTTTTTTATTTTAATTTTTACAGTTATTGCTGAGAGCTCCAAAGAAAAAAGAAAAACAGAAAAAGCATATTAGACCATTTCATTTCAAGTTTGAGTAAATCACTATTTGTGCAGTTTAAACATCATTTGATTCAGGACACATTACCACTGTCATGGTGAAGACAGACTAACAGTTGTTCAGAAGACACTCGTTGACGTCATCCACAAGGAGGAGAAGCCACAGGAAGTCACTGCTAACTATTCACAGAGCATTGTATCTAAATATATTCAGGTTGACTGGAAGCAACAGGGATGTCTGCAGCCACGAGGAGAATGTCAGATAGAGCTGATTCAAGAACTTCATGAAGAGCTTCATGAAGAGTCAAAAGGCCAGAGATCATCAAGATCCACCACTCACAGACGAATCTAGGAAATGGGCTGCAAGATTGTTTTTCAAGTGTTTAACCAATCCAGAATCAGAAACGACGTCAGAGGTCAGATGAAGAAATGAAGATCCCAGAGTCTGGAGGTAGCGTGGAGAGTCATAAAATCCTAGTTGCTTCAAGTCCAATGTGAAGTCTCTACACTCAATGATGATTTGTGGTGTCATGTCATCTGCTGGTGTTGGATCGCTCTGTGTCGTCAAGTCCAAAGTAAACCACCAGGAGGTTTTAGACCAGCTTTATGGAGATACTGATTTTCTTTTCCAACTGGATTTGGCACCGACCCACATTCACAAAACTATTCAGAACTGATTCACTGATTTATCATTGTATTTTACTGGCCGCTCAACTTACCTGATCTGAATCCCATAGAGCAGGGGTGTCAAACATATCAAAACCGGCTGCGCCAAAGGGTCCAATCCAGCCCCATGGGATGAATTTGAGAAATGCGAACATTATATTTGACATATTAACAATCAAGGGTGTCAAACTCATTTTAGTTCAGGGTCACATATTCAATTCAATCCAATTCAATATCAAGTCGGTCGGACCAATAAAATAAATACTATCATAATAACCTATAAATAATAATAACTAAATTTTTTTCTCTTTATCTTACTGTAAAAGAAGTAAAAAAATATGAAAATGTTCACATTTACAGACTATCCTTTCACAAAAAATACGTGGATAACCTCAACAACCATGAATCTGAAATTTCTTGAGAAAAATTAATAAAGTTATAATAATATTAAGCCTGTCAATAGATGTTTTGTGCATTTATATTTTTGTATTTGTGATCCAGTGTGATCTGTAATGATAAAATGAGGCATAATATTGTTTTTTTTAAGAAATTTCAGTTTGGTCATGTTCATGTACTTTCCTAATGTAATTTTACTTGTTTCATTCTAAAACATTTAGAAAAGGTTGGAGATGACATTATAGGTTAATATTTTACATGTCATGGGATCATATTTGGCTGTATGTGAACTAAAATGAGTTTGATGCCCATAGAAAATCTATGTGGTATTGTCAAGATTAAGATCCAAAAAATACAGATGAGCAGTTACCAAAGCAACCTGGGCTTTAATATCACCTCCATGCCACATAAATGAAGTAATTTAATTGTATTGAATGTGTAAATGAACAGCATCTCCACCTGTAAAAACACAAAATGAAGGGATATCTATTGAAAGAACAGTGTCCATCCCTCCAGTTTGAGTAAAGACTTACTGAATTAATGTCAGTGAATCATGTGACGGTCTACCAAATTACTAAGACACTCGTATATATATTGCACGAATTGTTTGTGACTGAAAATACGTTGAATTTACTGACATCACTGAATGTATGCGGTGTGTTTCCTCCTTGTACTTGTACCACAGCAGAGGTACCATTGAGCTGTGATTCTGAAAGTGTCTGACATCGTCACCTCAGATTAATGTAATCACAGGGAAACTTTAACTTCCATCTTCTTCTTTTCCCTCTTTGTTCAGATTTAATCATTGAAAGGAGAAGAGTCACCAAAAAAGGAGACACACAACCTATAACGCTATTATGTCATTTATCATCCGACGACCAGACGACTCCTTACTATGGATTATTTTTTTTAACACATTTCCACTTTAATTGATGGTAGGCAATGATTATGTTGCTGTTATTGCTTACATTTAGACATTCACTTCATGTTCTCTCAGATCTGCCATCATTAAACGTAGTAATCAAATTGTAGAACAAAAAAAAACGTATTATTACAGAATACTTGTTTCTTTGGTTTCACCTTGCTGTCTATAAATTAAATACAACACAGTACCTTTGGGAACAACATGCAGCTTTCTATTCTGTGAAATAATCCCTCACACACATACACATACAGTGTATGATCTGCTGAGCATTATTTCTGATGTGAGCAACCATTGATGAAAACAGCAGGATGATCATTTCGTGCAGTTTTAATGTATTGGTGGCATGTTTCAGACTTTCCAAATGCATTGTTTTGTCCCACACCTGAGAGTCAGTTTTTTTTTAACTATATACACGTGCAATTTGATACCAAGACTCCGACCTTTTGGTGTTAAAAAATATAAAGTCAGTATTTATATTTATTATCTTATATTTCCAGAGGATTTCCTATGACAGAGCTGATTTTTCTGTCATTAAGCCATGGGCCATTTGTTTCCGGTGGGAATCCTGGCAACACAAAACAATGGATCAATCGAAGGAAGAAGCTTCTCTCATTTAAACCAAGTTATGATCAGAAAACAGCAAAGGTAAGACAAAATTCATGATCATCACTTCATAATGCCACCTTTATTTTTGCTCTTTTTTACCTTTTCAGTGAGTTTTATCTGTAGAGAAATAGTACTTGTACTGTTGGATCTGCTTAGTGTTAGCTTAGCGCTGCAAAGTTTGTTTCATTGGTTTGTTGTTTTACTAAATTATTCATGACATACTTTGTTCTCAGACTGTTGGCTTGTTTT
Source organism: Apogon talboti (assembly GCA_037367365.1). Taxonomy (NCBI): domain Eukaryota; kingdom Metazoa; phylum Chordata; class Actinopteri; order Kurtiformes; family Apogonidae; genus Apogon; species Apogon talboti. Next base: position 26,870,801 of record JAPQRQ010000016.1, read on the forward strand.
AGATATTTGCCCATTTAAGTGCTTGTTTGGATTGTGTTCTGTTGTCTGACAGTTGGTTTTATTGAGTTTTTAGCTGACGTTCCTCTAGTGGCATGGATGCATAGAATATGTATATTGCTACAAGCATCATGTAGCATTACCATGGCAACACAGACGGAACTGTGGCCACCTCCAGTACTGGGGGGCAACTGGGCTTCAGAGGCTACCATTGTCAGTCTGTTTCTGTTCTTCACAGAGGAGTTTCCACACATGATCCTCTGCGTATATAATAACGCCTCACTTCCCTCCCCTCCTCGCCGCCGCAGCCCTCAGACCGATGCACGATGAGAACTGGGAAGAAGCGCGCGTCCCTGTAAGTGGGCGGGCTGTCGCTGAGGGCCAGTTGGCTGGAGTCGGAGCGGCAGCACTGCTCGTCCACGCAGCAGGGGTCCGTCAGGTTGCTGCTGCGGCTCCTCCACAGGGCCACGGTGCGATGGGAGCCGTACATCCGGCACAAAGAGAACCGGGAAGTGTCTGAGGAGAGGTGGGACTGGAAGAGCGTCCCACGGCAGGAGAAGATGGACGAACAACTGGAGCTGGTGATGGTCCTCCGTCTTCCTCCTCCGTCTCCTTGCCCGTTCAGCTCGTTGCATTGCTCGCAGTCGCCCTGGATTTGCAGAGTACCGTAACTCTGAGCAGTCTGGCTTCTGTCCAGGAGAAGGCAGTTAGATGAAGCGGTGTATTCAGTGTCTTGTATAGAGTTCGAGTCCGCTGTGCTCATGTTGATCAGCATCGCCTCTGAGTAGCTGGGAATCACTTGTCTGTTACAGCGTATGTGCCACTCCATTTCAGTGCTGTCCAATGTGTCTACTCTTGGAATAACACACCCGTTATTGCTCCCCACAGGCCTGTCTTCATCCAGGGGAGAGGGGGTGTACTCTAAACCGAACAGTTTCTCTATTCGGTAGTGCACATATGCAGTGCGGTACTCTATCAGCACTCTCAGAGGCCAGGACAGCATGAGGAGAGCTGCCAGCCAGAACGCTACCTGGGAACTGTACCAAGGCATTTTATCTGGGTCTACATAGGCTATCAGGTTCTCTCTGAACTCCACATTCTTTAGCTGCATCCCCTCTCTGGCTTCCATGTAATCATCCAAACCCTCTATTTCAGAGAAGAACCTGGCTCTCTGGTTCAGGTAGTCATTCTCAGGGCCGGCCTCTGTGAAGCTGAAACACTTGGTGAAGCGCAGCCGCGTCGCCGGATGTCCCTCCAACCCTCGAAGGTCACGGGACACGTCTTTCATCCCACAGTGGCTGAAGTCAAACTCGCCCTCAGCTACATGTGTGTTCACTCTCTCATGATACACCTGCGTAGTGGTGTAAGCGTCGCCGTTACGGTACCGCGTGACCTGCCGTGTCCGACGAACAAAGTGGTAGCTGATGGCCTTCCACCATATGCACGGCTGAGCCTGGCGCATCCTCAGCACACGCTCATACACGCTGTCGACGTCCGCTTTGCACTGCAGCTCACTCCTGGCTCTGCAGTGCCAGCACTCCACCATATACAACACATAGAGCATTAACAGGAAGGCCAGAGGGATGTAGATGTAGCCGTCGGAGCAGGGGCTGTCGTGATATATCATGGAGTGTCCTCCGACGCCCACCCCAGACGCTCCCCGGAGGGATGACGTAAAGGAGGCGGTGAAGGAGGAGGTGAAGGCCGAGTTGAAGCTGATCTTGGTGACCCGGGTGAGCTGGCACCAGGCCACCGCGCCCAGGCAGCTGTACATAAGCAGAGACAAGAGCAGGCAGCGCCAATGGGACTCCCGGCAGACACAAGCACCCAGGGACTGCTTCACCGGACGCTGCTGCAGAGCCAGAGAGGGAGGAGAAACAGGCACTTAGAGCAATGAGCCCATGAAACATGGCACTGATATCATGGCTTGCAGCAGGAATGCAAATGAGTGTGGCTGCACTATAAAATACTAAGCTTTTCCATGGCTAAGCACAAAGTAAATCAAACCAAAGAAAGCTTAATGGAATTCAATTAAGCCCTGTTAGATCCTCGGGGGGATGTTTACCCAGGCAGATGACAAGAAAAATGTTTTATTTTGATCTCTGTTGTGTATTGCATAAGAGCAAATGTCGAATGTGTAAAATTGCATGTAAATGGTCACATTAATAACACAAGGTAACAGTTTTATGTGTAGACATGATCCTCAAAACCTTCCATACTAAAAGCCATTGATATAAATATATAACAGGTATATTTACAGAGTTAAGTGGATCAGAAATAATACTCAGAAACAAGACGCAGACTGACAGGCCAGCTTTCAACTATTAAACTAAGTTTTAAAAATATATATTTATTAAAATTATTGATTTTGAGTAATAACAAACAAAACAAATTAGGGAAAGAAAATAAAAAGTTTCAGCTCAAAATAAATACTTGCAGGTGGCAGACCAGAGACATAGTAGTTAACACATGCCAAGAAAGAAAAAAAAAAATCTTTAAGTTATATACTTATATGTCTCTCTTATTCATCATACAGTCCCTCTCACAATAATAGTTGAAATGCTCAGACCAGTGTACGACATGAAAGGGTCCCATATTCTGAAACATATTGGTTCTGTTATGTAACTTGCTCATTAAATGGTCCAGTGACTATTAAATTAATAAACAATTGTCTTAATAACTGATAACAGTATGTTTTATTTTAGTTTTATGGACTAAATAAGTCATATCAGGATGTCATCTTGGGAACCATTTTCTTACCATTTTCTGACATTTAATAGATCAAAAAACAATGAAAGTGTTCATTTGCTGCAGCCCTGCATACTTTAATCAATACTAGCCATCAAATAGAAAACCAATCAATTGATTTCAGTGTTTATCTTTAAAAAATGAAAAATATCCTAATTTCAGCCTCTGAAAGGAGAGCACTTTCTCTGTCTTATGATTTTGAAATCAATTTCTGTTGGTGTTTGTAATGTTGGTTAAAAACTATTGTGATAGGAAATCAATTAAAGTGAAAATACTGTAACTTTGTATGCAAAAGCAGAAATAGGTTTTTGACCGTGTGTGTGCAGTGATTTGTGACTAAAAGGAGTAAATATATAACAAAAACTAGCCTTTCACTGATGTATAACATATATAGAAGTGCAATTAATGAATAAGATTTAGAGATAATGAAAACAACCACTGAGTGCAGTACTTTGTAAAACTCAAATGTACTTTATGCACTTAAACTCCTAACGAAACACACACATCTATTCTGCCCTTCATTTGCTTGTTATTTGCTGAGTACTGGTTCGCCCAGGGCAGACCAACTGCAACAGAAAGTGCTCACATTCGCGATACTGAGCAGAAATCAAATCCAATGCATTCAGCCAAGACACTGACCTGGAGCTATTTCATCAGGAAACTGGAGTCTGGCCCTTTCTGCATAAAGCGATTAAACCAGGGAAGTGTTGTTTAACGTCAACACTATCTACACTTTGACAGCTTCACTCGTTAAATATGTTAAATGAATCTTTCCTCTCAAATATTATTAACATGACATTTATGTGTGGTTCTTTTGGTGACATTCTTTCCCATGTTTTTTGTTGCCTACCTCTAATGTTTTATGGAGTGAAACGATTTATGCTGACAACCGACCATCCATTACAGCACTGACACAGGGGGAGGGATGTCACTTTGCTGGTTCCATCTCAGTTATTTATGGAACAACAAGGAGTTCAATTCTCATTCACAGAGGACAGACTCCTCAAAGCCCTCTAGATACAAGACGCCCATGTCCTGATTTACCTAGAAAAAGACACGGTTTAAGCCTTTAAAAGTATGTTACATAGGACAAGAAGAGACTAAAATGTTTAACCTTGGTGTGCATCCTAGGAAATTTGGAAAAAAACCATCAAAATGGACGCGTACAGCCAATCAACCAAATCGAACCACAGTGATTTGTCAACACATGCACTTATACTGAAAGGACTAATCAACCCTTGTGACTGAAAGCAAAAGGAATTGTGGGCCATGAGGGATTTACTGTATGCGTTCAAGTCCATAACTCTCTTGGAAACAAACTGAGAGTACCTTTCCACATCACTGGCTTCTACTGCTGTAATGTGAAATGGACTATTGCTGACATTTGAACAAGCAGAAATGCTGTTTGGCTGCAGGTGAAGGCAGTGGCACTGTGATGGTTCAGAGAGGAATGACTCTAGAACAAAAATACAACTGCAGTGTATAAAAGTGTTAGTAGAATTTGGATTATTATAAGGGTGCACGAGGACATGGAACTTGCATGACATTGTGTAGTGCTTAGTTGTAAAAGTCACAAGTCATGCATTGATCACAATATCATTTGCAGCGGGTTGTACCTATGTCTGCTTACCTCCTCCAGGTCATCACTCGCAGCTGGAGAGTCTTCTTCCTCCTCCTCCTGCTCCTCTCCCTCAGCATCATTAGGAGCGCTGGCCGCGGCGTCTTCCGCAGAGTCCGGATCGGTGGATAACATTCTGCACTTTTCGCATGTCAGAAAGAAATCAGTCTGAAGTCAGTGAGTTGGATTCACTTTCTGAGTTTGCACCCCCCCTTTTTGTGCCCCCTTCAGCCCCAGACCGTCTGGGCTGGAGCCAGGAGGATGCTGCTTCTGCTGCTGCTGCTGATGCTGCTGGTCCTGATGCTGCGCGGAGGAGCGGGGATCCCACGGTGGTCCCGACTGGACGGACGGAGGGGGGCGGGGTTGAGGGATTTCACCGCAGCAAAGACAGCAGAGGTTGACCATGATGCAGCCAGTTCTGTGTTTTCTGAGTGGCTAGTCTAAGGCAGTTATCATTAAACCCGCATCAGATGCTAAAACCACCCATGGTCTGCGTGGGTCCAGATGCAGGGCGCTGTCTAGTGTCCTGATGCAAAGGACGGAACCAAAGTCCAGGATGATGATGATACATTCTCTCGATACGAATCAACGAGCATGCAATTACCAAAAAAATATATCATCTAAGCGACTAAATCACGTAATATTTGCTAATATTTGCTGATTAAAGGAGTGAATGCAGCCACGAAAGTCACGCATTGCACCCTGGTTAAAGCGCCGTCAGTAGCCGAACTTTTATTTTGAAAGCGCCGGTTGTGTTACATTAAAATTCTTCCGTGTTCTCATGTGAACTCACAGAACGTAAAGGGAGGTTAGCTAACATTGTCATCACAAATACTTTTGTATGCAAAAGTTTTATTTATTGGATTTTTAATTGTCGCTAAAGCTGAGGAAATTGATTTGTAGCTAATGTGAATATAGCTAGTTAGCGTAACTCGTAGCTACGTTCATCTAGTATTGTCGGATGTGAACTTCTGCACTATAGTTACACGTGAAAACGCCAACGAAGGTTTGGACAATTAATTTCGTTTATAAGTGTTAGTTTAAGTTTGACGCATTCGTGTTAGTTTCCTTCTGAATATTATTTTAATATATTAACCATGCTAACAAAGTCCGCCCTGGAGTCGTAAACAGAACTATGCAGTCGTAAATCTCTTACATTTTGATGTTTTAATCTGATACTCTGAGGTATCACTTAAATAAGGAAAAGTATGTAATAAAAACAAACTTAATGGATTTCAATGCTTTAAACCCCACATCCTTGTTCTGTCGTCAGAGGTGTCATTTCTCTACACCAGTGTCAGTCTTTAGTAGGGATGCAGCGAATGAAATTGTCTTTGAAGCTCTGTCTGTTGGTTATAAAATGGGTATTAAATGTCAACCAAAGCCCCAGATGACATCTTCATGTGTCTTGTTTTGGTCTGAAGGCTAAACATGTTTAGTTTACTCTCACAGAGGAGAAAATAATAGTGGATCAGAAAGCTATAGTCTGAGTATTTTTACTCTTCCTTAAAAACAGCTCAAACTGGTTATCACAGTTGTTGGCAATTGCTGTTATAGCTGATAACTAGTCAGTCAATCATTGCAGCTCTAGTCTCCTGTCTAACACAACACTAACACTGTCTTGTGATTTTTCTGGGGATCCAGAGGGATGTTGCGGAGACCCAAACCTACGGACTCAGAGGCAGACCTACTGAGAGAACAAGAGCAGTTTCTGACTTCTGGAGCCCAGTCTGCAGCCAGTGTGATCCGCCGCCCCGACAAGAGGAGAGGAGAAGGAGAGGCAACAGGAGATGGACAAAACACAGAAAATGGACAAGCTCAGAGAGATGTGGTCTCCATGGAAGGTCAGAGATGAGGGCAGGATTCCTGACAGGCATCACTCTATGCTTGTGTTAATAGTAACTGACATAAATCACCCTTTAATTACTGGAATTTGCATCTATCTGTATGTAATCTGCAGATAATAATGATACTATACATGTGTGAGTGATGTTATGAACTCCATGATTGTAAATGTAATGGTAAGCTGTTTGTTGTAGATCTTCCTGATCAGCTCCCTTCTCTGACACCTGCTCCACCTAAAAAGTCACGCTTTAAAGCCAATCGTGTCAAATTTGAGGATGAAGATGCTGCGGAGAGTCTGGACAGACATGACACCCACATCAGTGCTGTTCTATCAAGAATCGTTGTAAGTCCCTAATTCAAAACTGCACTGGTTTTCTCTCAAAACACATGCTTGAAGTTTGCAAGTTACATTTTACTCTGTGGATTTGTATAATTTATCGAAGATAAGTTTCATCTTTTTTTTTTTTTTTAACTGTTCACTCATGGATGTAACATTATTCTTTATTTCAAGGAGAGAGATACAAGTTCTGTGCCAATATCTCTACCAGTAGTTACTGGTCTGGCTTTCCCTCAAGTACTCCATCGCTCTGAAGCCAGCAGTCAGGTAAAAAGTTATAAATGTTCATCCTTCTCACTGTATTTATTTTCTCTTGAGTCCAAAAAACACCTTTGTTTTGTTTGTATGCCTTTAAAATGTTTGTAGCGAATGAATATTAGCAGGACGAGATGAAAAATAAGCATTGTCTTTGAAAAAGAAGTAGTTTGATGTTCCTACATAAGTTCATTCATTATATAAACACATGACTGTGCAAAAAACTCCTCACTCTGGATGAGAGTGAAAAGTGTCAAACAATGAGAACAACAGGTTTGAGAAGAAGTTAAAGATAGCCCTAGACATTTACATTAAAATCAAATGCATTCTACCTTCATTTAACACAAGTATTCAGTTTTCAGCTCCTCATCTATAGTCACATCTGTTTTGTCCATGATGGACTAAAAGATTGCGGTTTACAGTCTTGTTCAAGTTTGTTTTTCTTCGTCAACAGGTGACTCCGTCCTCTGGTGCTGGTGGAAAGAAGAGCATCTTTGCCCGTCAGATTGCAGCCCAGAGACTTAAAGAGGGAAAGATGCCGTTACACTGTGCACCTCAATCTGCTCAGAGCGCTGAAGCCAGGGAGCAGGACGTCCCACCTGAGACCACTATGGATGCAGGTCAGTTTCACGGGGCTTATATCCAGATGCAGTACACACATCTATATTAGTCTAATATATTTCCATATGAAAGACATGGATCCTCTATGAACAGTGTCAGTATTTTGACCTTTACAAGGACGAAGTGGTTGAGAAAGTGTAAGAATGGATGGATGAATTATTACTTTAGTAAAATGTCATTACTCTTTATTTTATCATTGATCAGTCAGATGATCAGTTAGATTAATACTAAATAAATACACATGAATTGTTTATTTGTTGTATTATAGAGTTCTTATTTCATAATTTAATTATGGGTAGTGCTGATAATGTTTTGCTTGATGCTCTTCAAATAGTTTTATTTATTTATTTGTTGTCAAAAAACAACAAAGTGAAATGCTGTCGGCTCATATTATGGCACCACAGTAACATTTTTCAGAAAATGTACTTATTTTTTTTCTCTCTTTTATCTGCGGTCTCCTGCAAATGTGCAACTCTCAACAGAGATGAGAACAAGATAACTCACTCCTTAGCTACTTCCATCATCGGCTCTGGGGGAAAAAAAAGATCTGTTTAATTCTTTTTTAAACCATTTGTTTCTATACTGTATTTAACACCCCCAGGGCAAGTAGACAAGTCTGATCGTTGAGCTGTGAGGCTATGATGTTTGGTTGTTTTTTGTTCCTGGGTCTCTTTGGTTGTTTTTGTGTTGTGTCTAGATTAGCTGCTTGATTCAGATAGTGAGATTTGATTTATCTCATTCATACCTGACCATGTGGTTAAGTCTGTGCGGATGAGATGAAGTTAAACCTCCCCGGAGTCCCTGGTCTAGTGCTAAAGATTGGAACTTTATGTAAATGAACAGATTAGATCAACTCATTAATCCTGTTTAGTTGTTAAACTACTGAGAATTTCTTCCTTGGGGTTTTTATAGTGTTTTCCTCTTCTATTAGATGTTTGTGATCACACCCCAGCCCTCTTAATTATGTCTGAGCTTATATGAACATTTATGTTACAAATATATATTTTGTTCAATATTTTGCATTTATTTTAGCCTTAATTATCTGAATTTCCCTTAATATTTTTATTTATATGTATGTTCATTTGGTTGTTACTTGTGTTATTTGCAAATGATTATTATTTTCATCAATGTATCCGATTATTTTTTCTTTTTTATCATCATGTAACAAAACGAACTTGACAGAAAGCTCTGGTTGTATCATGTACACTGGTTCCTCATAAAAATGTCAATCAAAAAATATAAAAAAAACAACTGCCAACAATTCATTAAAATGTTGCAAAAAATAGCAATGTGGCCATGTGTGACAGTCAAAATCACAAGAGCTTCTATTTCTAAAGGTAAAATAATGTTGCAAAATCCTATTATAAATGTGGTGCTCCTGCCTACAATTCAGTCACTAGACATAAATTAACATGTTTGTTTGGTACAGAACACCTGCAAAACTCATGAATTTGATACTTTTTTTCACACAAAATGCAAAAATTATCATTCTCAGTAAGTGTTTTTGATTTTGTGGTTGCATTAGCTGTCAGTATTTGTAATATAATATAATATATAATCATAGTTTTTGAAACTGGCCTTAGTTCTGCAATCTTCCTGATATTATTTCTGTCTATTTTTTTTTTTTTTTTTTTATCATACTGTTTTTCGTTCCTCCTCAGACCACAGCAGAGTCTCAGGCTCCAGGCTGGTTTCTGGTCAGGGGCTTGGGGGCCCAGATGGCACAGGAGAGACCATGAAGATCCACAGGGAGAACGAGGAGAAGCTCCAGGCCATGTCTCAGTCTGAGATACTAGAGGAACAGAGGAAACTCTTGTCTCAGCTTGGTAAGGAAATGACGTTATCCACATTTTATTTTTGACAGGTATCTAACATGTTGGAATCAGCCATGACTGGTCATAGAAAGTGTCTTTTTCATGGAGTTTTCCTGTCTTGTTGGTACCACTTTGTGTAACACAGTAATTACTGCTTCACAGATCCCCGACTGGTGGACTTTGTTAGATCTCGTAAAGCTCAGAGTGTCCCGTCCTCTGCTTCACCATCCAAACACCCTCAGGGCCAAAGCAGCGAGGAGAGTTCTCCTCATGATAATGTTAGCAGACACTCGGAGCCCTCGGGTGCTGCTGGAGTTTTTCAGAAGCACCAAGATGTGGAGATGAAGGAGGAGGAAGAGGAGGAGGATCTGTCACCACCACCTGCTATAACGGGTATGATGGATTTATCTCCTCTATCCCGGCAGTTGCTTTTACCGTTGCTCCGCATGAAATTAAATGAACAGTGCTTTAAAGTGGAGTGGATGACTAAACTACACATTTACTTCACATCAGTCTTGCAAATTTCCGCTTCTCCTTCCCCGTCTTTATCCCTTTTGTTGTTTTATCTTGGATCATTTTTCTTACCCAGCCTCTACCCTTTATTTCCTCACTCTCTTAAGCGTCCATTCTCTAATTATATAACTAATGTGGGATGTTTCTGCTGCGCGGCTCAAATCCAGGCATAAAGCCGATCACTGGCTTCACTTTGTGTGATTAGCAGAAAGGCCAGACTGAGCCAGGAGTAGTCACTCTGTGCAATTAAGTTACTGCAGAACATTCAGAGCCGACTCCCAGTATGAGAAAAGTGTCGGTAATGGATCATGTTGCACATCATTGTGCCAGTTTCATTTTTCTAAAATATTAAAGGTGCGACTTGTAATATTTTTGTGTTAAATTATTCCAAAGTACAGTTATGACATTATCAAATAGTGATAGTCTCTGTAGTTAGTAATCAAGTTATCCCTGTTCCGTCTTGTAATAAGACTTAATGAGTCATAACGTCCAGTCCAACATAAAAAGAATAAAAAGTAGCACTGTTTAAAGAGCCTTCTTCTGTTAGTCAATCATGTAGAAGGACAGTTAGCCTCTGAGGAGCAGTTGACACAACAACTACAGCACTTAACAAGTGACACTTGTTATTCATCATAGATGTAGATATGGGGAAGCAAAGGGTACTGCAAGAAACAGAGGACTTATTTGGAAAACAAAAAAAAAACTGTCTTGTTGCTTATAAACACAACACTGTCTGTCAGGCATGAGACTTTTTTCTTCTGCACTGTGTCTAAATTATTATTAAATTATATATATTAAAAAAGTCATAAAAATAGACACACATTTGTAATAAAAATTACATGTTGGTCCTGTGAAAAATGTGTGAAAAAGAAAACAACAATATTGTAATTACAATTGAAAGTAATATATAAAATGAAAACATGGTGTTTAGCAATCGGGGGGAGATATGTAAACATTTTAATAATGCCATGCTGACATTGTAAATAAACAATTTTTAGTGTCTCTCCTGGTAAAATACAAATAAAATTAAGTAAAATATTAATTATAATTGCATAAAACCACTGAATCTGTTGTGTCAAACGTAATTACAACAGCATAACTGCACTGTATTAACTAATCAGGATACTTTATTAATCTCAGGGGGAAGTTATTGGGTCTTACAGTTGCTCCATTGAACAGGCAGGAATGATTTCCTGTGTTGTGTGGGGAAAAAAATGCTGAATTTCAACATGTAATGTAATGGTTTAACATCTTGAAAGTGTTTAATATGTTGACAGACTTAGGAGGTGATCATTACCAGGTGTACTGACCTAGTTCAGACATTTCAGCGTAATTGTAGACTTACTTTTACGTCCATGTGAATATAGAAGAAGATCTGCCAGTGAAGCCTCAGAGGGAGTGGGTCCACATGGATAAGCTGGAGCCGGAGAAGCTGGAATGGATGAGAGACTTACCTGCACCCAGAAGAAAAGCAACTAAAGTGGTAGGAGCAGTCTGTAATTGAATGTGAACATGTTTCTGTTGAATGGGATGTGTGTTTAAGCTGTCACTGTCTGTTCTGTTCCGACAGGCCATGGAGGCCCGGTTCGATTTTGCTGGAACGTTAATCCCACCCACTGAAGATCTGCCCACTCACCTGGGTCTGCACCACCACGGAGAGGAGCCTGAGGTCCGTTTAAGTAACCGCAGAGTAGTTTACCATTCTATAAAGGTTCAGTGTGTACTATTTAGTGACATCCTACAGCCAATACACCCACAAAAAGTAAAGAGGAACTTGCTGCAGCTAGTTTGTTTAGTCAGTTCTGGGCTTTTTACTTGAAGCTGCTGTGTGTGAAGAATTTTTGCACGAGTAGGCAAAACATCCATGATTACCTTTCAGCATATTATAAATCAAGCAGTTTGACAGGAGACAAGACATCTGCATCCACTCCTTGGGTCTGTTTTCAGGCTGTAGTAAATCTACCGTGCAATAGGGGTTTTTTCAGGCAGGTAGAATTAATCAAATACATGATTAATTCTTAAACTTACTGATTTCTGTCTAGATTCAACCATGAGAGGGGCAGAAAATATAAGATTGTGTTTTTTCTGCTCCTTTTCATTCATTATATGGACATTTTGCTGACACGTAAAAGCAGATTTTCTTTTTCTGCATCTTTTATTTTATGAATGAAATAAACAAATGGACTCAACAAATTACTCTACTGCGCTAAGCTTGTAAAATGGCTATACCTCCATAATGGAAAGAAACAACGTCTTTTTATTTCCATTGTGCAGAGACAGCTGAAGAGGGAAGTTGTGTTTCTTCACCCTCTGCAGCTTTAGGGGGATATCAGCTCTGGTTCACAATTAAACAGAGTAGATGATGCAATTTACCTTAATGCTCAATTTCAACACGAACAAGGGGAAGTAGCCATGTTTCTGCAGATAAAAGTCCTACTTCTCATGTGATTATAATCTTACAGCATAATGAATATTGTATTTCTTCACTGCTTTTACATCCTCCTAAATCTTACACACTGGACCTTTAAGTAAACTTAGACAAACTTTATTGATCCACAAGGGGAATTAGTTGGTCACAATAGCTCAGTTGCATGCAAAAACACTCTTGAAAAAACACCAGCAAAAAAAAAAAAGAAGGAAAGTAGATGTGAAGAGATAAAAGCAATAAATAATATAAATAGAATACACTAATAAAGCAGAAAAAAATACAAGATTTGCATATGTACAAAGAAATGGAAGTAAATATACACTATATACATACAGGTGTGAAAGTGATTAAGGTGCAGTAATGTGAGTGTATGAGTCAAAGATGGGATTGTGGAAGTGTTTGATTTGTAACACTGGGTTTTCTCCTCAGCGGGCAGGATACTCTCTGCAGGAACTCTTCCTCCTTTCCCGGAGTCAAGTCATCCAGCAGAGGAGCCTGGCCCTGAGCACTCTAGCAAACATCCTCGCCAAGGTATACAAACATAAACATTTTCACTGAAAGGAGGAGTGAGTCACATATGTATAAGCAACGAGCAAGTCTCCAATCTGAACCTTCAAGCCTCCAGCAGGTGAAGCAGCTTCTGCTATCGGCGAATCCATTGTTTTGCGTTGAAATGATTCCCACCGGAAAGAATGGCCGAGGGATTCACAGGCTAGTCTCCTGTCTCTCCCGTTTTCATACATACAGCATGTTTATGTTTTTCAGGGTTTGTATGGTGCTTGAAATCCTTGAAAATGCTTGAATTTCAATGTTGTGTTTGAATTTTAGTATAAGTGCTTGCAATTATAACTCTGTGACATGATTTACTTATTTATTTCTAATATTAACTCAAGCCAAAGCTACTAACAGAGAGGTGATACATTTTGAAAAATAAAACTTTATGCCAAAAAAAGAAAATTAGTGGGTGCTCTCAGGTCGACTCCGGGTACATTTTTATCTTAATCTTTAGCTCGGTGCGAGTGTCTGAAGAACGCCAAGTAGCTTCTCTTTTTTGGATAAAACTTTGTGTTCTCCTTTAATTTCTAAACTTTTTGCTATTATGAAACATAATTTTAGATGTTTGTGGCATAATCACTGTGATAAAAAAATGAAAAAAATAATCATGAGTATATGCATTCCTCTAGATATGTATTTGACCACAGTGATAAGGTGTTGTCCTGGAAAAATTTGAAAATGACCCTTAAAAGTGCTTGAATTTCACCTTGAAACATTTGTACGAACCCTGGTTTTGTAGTCACTCTCCTCCTACCTCGTAGGCTGATGATGGCGAGTACCAGTCAGCTCTGAAGGGGAACGTGATGTCCACTCTGCTCGATGCCGGCCTGCTCTTCCTGCTCCGCTTTGCGTTGGATGACGGCGTCGAGGGAGTGATGTCTGCAGCTGTGCATGCACTCAACGCACTCCTTGTGTGCACAGAGGATGAAGTAAGATGAGAGTTATACATAACACCTAACTGATAAACATCATGGCCTATATGTGTGTAAAGCAGATGTAAATAGTGTTAATACACTTATTTTCCTCTATAGGTGTGTTTGGACAGCACCTTCTCTTGGTTTCGTGGCATGGCCTGCTTTCCCCTGCTGCCATGTGCTCAGGAGGAGGAAGACGAAGAGGATGAAGGACTGGGGGAAAGCATGAGGATGACAGTCAAGGAGAAGGAAGAGAGGAAGAGTGATCATGATGTAGCCACACAAGATGTTATAAAGGTGAATAAGCTCCTAGAAAAGCTAGATTTTTCAGATTTCCCTTGTTTTGTTTTTTTTTAATATTCACTAAGCTTTAAAACTGAGTCCACCTGACTAGTTTCTGTGTGGGATTTTAGGGTCTGTTAAGAATGAAACTGCTTCCAAGACTTCGTTACATCCTTGAGGTGGTCCGACCGTCTCCTCGAGTGGTCCAGGATATTCTGGAGGTCCTGACCCGCATCGCAAGGCACTCCCCCTCATCCGCAACTCAGGTAACAACAAGACCCTGACCATTAATATGCTTATATCCCAATATTTACACTGCGGTCCGTCATCATTCCCTACATTTTAGTCCTTCACCAGATTTATTAACGTGTTTTGTTCTATCAGGTGCTCGACTGCCCTCGTCTGATGGAGGTGATAATGACAGAGTTCCTTCCCACTTCCTGGACGGCGCCAGCTTCGCCCCTACCTCAGTCTGTTTATGGACTCCCGTTGGCCGGTGCCATGAAGCTGCTGAGAGTCTTGTCTACAGCTGGCAGACATGCCTGTGCCAGACTAGTAAGTTCTGCTCATAAAAGCCAGTGTTAAATCAAGATGTGCAAGACTGAGAAAATACCGAAGAAACAGGTCCAGTTTTTGCATCCTGTTTTCTAAAAAAAATGCTATAATTTCCATTTTTCTTGTTTCCACAGTTGAACTCTATTGGAGCGAGGGAGCGTCTGTCTCGTCTGCTGAGTGCTGATCCCACTGAGCTGCTGCTGGAGCCCACAGAGGCCCTCAGAATCACCACCGAGGCCTACAGACTGTGGGCTGTGGCGGCGGGCTATGGACAGGCCTGTCAGTTATACATGTATGTTCACACTTTAAAACCGCAACAGCTATTTTTGACCACTAGATGGCACTAGATGGATGTGTGAAAATACGTATTGGCTCGTTCCAGAGACCTGTACCCAGCCTTAGTGAAGGAGCTGCAGTCTGTCCATGGAGTCCTGGCTCCGTCACATCCTCTGGTGCCTCTGCAGCTCCAGCGGGTCTTGGCCCTGCTCTCTCTGCTCACCCAGGTCACACACACCGCTGGCTGCCACCAGGAGCTCCAGGCTGGCATGGTCAGGTACAGATAAGAGACGGGAATACTTTAATGACACCAGGCTGCTGCACGATGTGTCCAAAGGCCCATCTGTGAAAACCAGGAAGCCCATATTAACTGCAAAAGTTAACTTTAATACCTTTGTTTTTGGTGTTTGCTGTAGCTCTCAGGGAGACGAGTGCCCTCCTCCACCGCCGGTGTCGTGGGGTCATGTGACCGGGCTACAGGCCTCGTTATTGGCTCATCTGAAGGGCTTTGTGAAAAGTCTTGGTTGTTCAGATCAGAAAGAGAGCAGCCTGACTCTGATACCAGCTTACCTGGTCTACTTGGAGGCTTACTACCATCAGCTCTCCAAACAGGTACAGTTTCTTATTCAACTTCACAGGATCATACTCACTGACTGGGGTAGACTTTTGGACATTTCCACACATACTGATGGTTTTCATAGCAAATCTGCTGTTATCTGCCTAACATCAAGGCTGTTAATGAAAACATAACAGAGCAATATCTTGAGTAATAAAGTAGAAATGACTACTAAAGCTTGGAAATAAGTCAGTGTTTTGCAGTTCAGGTTCAGGAACAGGTTTTAGTTGGATGCTTTAACCCTAAAATACTTTTTGTAGCAACGTCCAAATGAATTTTTCTCTCCAGTTCACCAGTGATTTATCCCCATTTATTATATTATCCTCTATATGTTTCAGTGAAAATCAGGTAATTTCTCATATTTAATGTACTGACCATGTTGATGTTCATAGAAGTTAAATTTTTTTGATAACTTTAAATTAAGGAAAACTTACTTGTTCATCAAAATATGTCATTAACTGAACTTAAAAACAAACATCTACAGTCAGAACATACATGAGTTTTTAATGGTGAATAAATGTTTCAGTAAATTACAGTGTTTCCATGTTCACTATTGAGCCTCTGAATGTCCAAATGGGTCATATCTGATGCTGCTGAAAAGCTGAGAAACTGCATTTTACCTAAATTATTTACATGTATCGATATTGATAATGGTTCAAGTTTAGATTGGTAGATGCTTTTTGTCACCAGTGGCTGTTTAGGTCTATGAAGGTCAATAAGGACTGTAGTTGACACAACTTCAATAGGCTTTAATGTTTTTGTTCTATGACAGGAAATGCATAAATAGACCTACTAGTAACGAGTGGCTAAATGAGAAGTAGAGGTTTTCAGGGACTTTACACATTATCATACCAAACACAGAAACTCATCCACTCACTACTCCATCTTTATAAAACTCATTTTGTTGTGGTCTCCATTCTAATTCACACTTTCCAACTTGTAGAATTATTGATTTAAAGTGTTTTTAGCGTCTGAAAATATGATACAAGTCGGGCGCTTGGTGGCAGTGACACTGAAGTCATGTAACTATACTCTATTTATGGCCTACCACCTCACCTTTGTAGATTAAAAAGTGTTGTCATTAGGGGAAATTCTCTTGCTGAACAAAATGTGTTAAGTGTCATAATGTTTTGTTACCATGGAGCTTAATTTGCACAGTAATACAATGTCAGTGAAGCCTCATTTAGTGGGTCAGGAGACAGGGAATGGGCTGCTGCTGATTTTCAGATTAGCCTACAAAAATACATCTCAGAACCAGGTTTTAACCAAACTGTATTCTATTAAATACTTCAAACAGATGTGGTTTGTAAAGGCAAGTACTCCACCTAGTTACAATAATGTGCTAATCTTCTACAGAGCTGTTTCAAACCAGTGGAAACCCTTCAGGAGCTGGAGCTGCTGACATCTGACATCCTCCTCCCACTGCTGTCACACAGCGCTGTGCAAAGCCTGATAAAGAACCTCAAGTACATTAGATTTACTATATTTATTTGTCACATGACACAACTCAAGTCAAAATGTGTACAGACAGGAATGCATTTACCTTTTACTACTTTTCTCCCTTTAAGAAATGTGTGTAAAACCTGAAAGGTGATGACCACGGTTTGGTTTCTGTTTATTTTTGGAGTTATTTGGTGCTTTCTATTCCACCAGGTCTACCTCAGTAGTATGTCGTGTTCAGTCCAGTCCAGAAACCTCTCCCAGCCTCCCCCGTTTGGCCTGTACCGGGTGGAGGGACCATCTGGGGCCGGCTGCTCCCACCTCCCCCTTTCCTCTTCTGACCGGCCTTGGGCTCCTCCTGGAAACAATCACAGGCATCCACAAAGGTCTCAGCCGCAAGGTAGGAATCTTTTAGAATGAAAGGGTTTACTCATCTAGATGAAAGCTCTATTCACAGAGGAGGAACTAATGAGTGAAATTAGATTTGGCCAGATTAAAAACCTGTCACTTAGTAATTATCCACTTTTCTTTGTCTGGATTTGTCCCCGTCTACAGTTTACAGGGCTCCTCCTTTCTGAGCCTGTGATTGGCTACTTACGGAGCTGCAGCCAGTCCACGCCCACCCTGTCTCACACCAGAGCCTGGCTCCTCCGTCACGAACACCACCTCCTCTACCTGTTGCTCCGTCTGGCCCATAGACTGGTATGATGTGACTTTAATCCTCCCTGAAGACACTGTTATAGATCTGAGCATTTTCTCAGATTCACATAAAGTTACAGGGGAACACAGCTACGGATCACCCTCTCTTCCTACTCCTCATCTTCATCATTTTCATTTCCTCAGGTTCCCATTGAACCAGATGTAGCGAAGCACGCCTCTCTGTACCACCAGTTGGCGCTGGTCCTGTTGCCATGGTTATTACCAGGAAGTGAATACCTGGCACATGAGCTGCTTTCCACCATCATCTTCAACAAGGACTTTATATCGTGAGAGTGCTTTTAATTAAAGTGTCGGTTGAGGATTAAGTAGATATATAATAGAAAAATATGATCAACAAGACCGTGTATTGTTATGTTCATGCATGCTTTTAAAATAATCATATAGGTCTTTGCTTTGGTTATAAATGTAATATCTTTATACTAGTTAGACTAAAAATCAAACAAGTCTGGATATGATCCACATCCACCATAGTAGTAGCTTTGTTTTGCAGTGTTCAGTTCCTGTTTCTGTTTGTCTTTCAGAGAAGGCCACAGTGGAGGACCCGAGGCTGTCGAGCTGGGGGAACTGAAGCTCCAAGAGGACTCGCACCACCCTGCCTCCCCCTCCCTACAGACTGTGGGCGCTCTCCTCAGAGAAGCCTGCGTCCAACTGCCGTCCATCCGCGGCTGCTTCCTGACTCACCTGGCCCATTTGGAGTCTTCTGTCCTGGTGTCCCAAGACTCCCTCCTGAGTCGAAACCCGTGGATCAAATCCCATCTCCTCCCAGAGCTCACCGGCCCCACCCTGCCCTCCGACTGGCCTTACCTCCCCCTCGTCAGTCTGTATGATCGGACGGGGGTGTCGGACGGCGGCGGGCTGGCGGTGGAGGAGCTGCCGGCGGGGGCTCTGCAGGCCGTGACCCACTGTCTCCAGTGGCTGCTGCTGCTCGAGGTCTGGAGGGAAGAAGCACTAAAGGTATGAAGATCAGAGAAAGACCTCCTGATGAAACCAAGGCTATTATTGAAAATGAACAATAAAACGAAAGGTGTGACAACAGTATGTTAATTCACTGAAATTAAAATTGAATCAAAGCAAAATAGAAACAAATGTGATTTAAAATGCAGCAGATGGCAGAATATCATGTGTCTGTGTTACATGAGAAAGCACGGATCCCTTTTGGGATTACTTTGAAGATGGATGGACCTTAGAAGAGACAGGGCACTTTGAAGTGAAAGGTGATAATATATGTTGAACATTTCTCAGGGGTAAAAGACCAATGGATCATATATTCCTTTAGAAAAGTTTGTAGAAGACTCACCAGTCCAAGTGGTTCTGTCTGGTGGGGTCACAGAGTTAGGGAGTCATTCTTCTGAGAGCATTGGCTCATGGGTTATTAGTATTAACTTTATGATAGAGTTTTTTAAAATCAGTTTATTGTGATTATTTAAAGTTTGTGAGCAGTAAAATTCTTTGCGTAGCCTGTTTTAAGCTTTGTATAAATCTTGCTGCTGTGAAGACATGATGTCAAAATTGAAACTAGTTCATATCATGTTTAGCTGCAGATGTGATGAAAGTTACAGTTTACTGTATATCAACAGGTTATAGACATTTGGAGAAATATTGCACAGATTTTGTTTTATGTACTCTATATTGTATATTATAATCAAACCTCTTGTCATGTTCTAGGTGGTGCTTCCTGTTGCCAAACTCGCCCGCCTGTCCTGTGTGTTCCTCTGTTCCAGTGATTTGTTCCTGGAGAGACCTGTTCAGAGACTGACCTGGGGTCTGTTCAGGCTGCTGACCAGGTCTGAGGAAACATTTATACAATGAAACCTGAGAATAGAGAATGATGGGCGGGAAGTTGAATAACTAAGAGTCTACCGTTTACAGGAAATCCAGGCTGGACTCTCTGGACCTGAACGCCCCTCCTCCAGGTCTGGCCTCCTTTCAGGACTTATACTCTGCCCTCCTGGCCCAGTATGAAGCTGTGTCTTTTGGAGACCGACTGTTTGGCTGCTGGGTCCTGCTGCCTCTGCAGAGGAGGTACAGTGCAGCCATGAGGCTCGCTGTGTTTGGAGAACATGTTGGGATGCTGAGATCGCTCGGGGTCACTCTGCAGCAGGTAATGATGAGCTAGTAGAGAAGGATTACTCTGATGCCTGCTTTCCACCATCCTGACCTTCTACAGCGAAGTCTGGAGGGATTATTGCCAGTTTGTAGGTCTTGTAACTTGTGTAGTAAAACTGGTTTTCTTCTCCATAAACTAGAGAACCATCACAGAGCCATGTCTTTACATCATTGCATATCAGGCCACCCACAATAACATCCACACAAATAGATGACAGCGTTCCTTCAATGGTGGTACCAGGAACACTGAGCCCATAAAATGAATATTGATCACTTGTTCTAGGACATAAATCTGGTCCAGAGAGTAAACTTGAAGTTGACACATTTTTCTTACCTTTTATCCACAAAACACTAAAATGGGAATTATTAGTCCATTTTCCCTTGTACAAAACAAATGTGTTACACAAAATATTTCACCAAAAAGTGCTGCCTTTTATCTCATAATGTTCATAATGGGTTTTTTTTTTCCACTTTTTGACAGAAATTCCTGATTGCAAATGTGTTCCCAGCAAGGAACCAACCTCAGTGTTTGTATAAGGTTCAGGTGCTGGGGTGCCTTCTTTCTATCTAAAAGTATAAATTGTTTTCTAAACATTTAGATGAAAAACACATAAACTTAGTATTTGAAGTGACAGTTGGAGGTTTCTACATAGTTTTCACATAGTAAAAGTAAAAAAAAAAAAAAGTGTGGTTCATTTACTTAACCCTACGTTAGTCACCTGGGGTGTTTCGACACCCCAACTTTTTTAAATTGCTCATAGTTTCCAAATTAATAATTTTTTCTTTCCGTCTTTCCAGGTATTTTCTTGATTTATTAGGTATATAACATACCAGTTAC
>JAPQRQ010000016.1:26893377-26907337 GCA_037367365.1 Apogon talboti
TAGCATTGGGGTGTGCATACACCCCACGTGACCATTCATGTTTGAATAGGCCACGTGACCAACCAAGGGTTAAAGGTCATGAATGGCTGTGGAAATCATATTGTCGGTCTAAGAAAAGTCAGAGAAGGTTTTAATGTTATGACTATACTGTCTGTAAAAGTGTGTTTCTGTCTCTGTTCTTTGATAATATCACAGCTGATGTAGTTTGGTTTTCTGTGTTTCTGCTCATCTCTAGCTGTCCATTCCCATCGAACGGTTCACCTCTCCCCCTGAAGACTCCCTCCCTCTGCTGCGTCTCTACTTCTGTTCCTTGGTTACGGGGTCTCTAAAATCCCACTGGTGTCCCGTCTTGTACGTCGTCGCCCTCTCCCACGTCAATGCCTTCATCTTCTCTCAGGATGCAGCAGCGCAGGTATTCAGGAAAGACGAACATATACCATTCCTCTCACCACTGGGAGCTTTTCTCTGATTTATGGAAAGCTCCCCAAAGGCTACGAAGCACCTTTTGAATGATCCGATAATGTATTCATGTTGAGGTTGTGATTGTTTTTTTAATCCACCACATGAAAAGTGAAACCTACGGCAAACTGCCACATATGTAATGACTTAGCAAATCCAGAAGGTGCTGCAGCTGCACCGAAGACAAGACTGGATTTGTTGGAAGTACTTAGTGATTTTATGGGGATTCATGCTCATTTTCTGTCAAACTTAAGCTAATTCAAGTCTTAAAAACCAGTCTTCCGGTTACTAGTACCATTGGACAGTCTCACAGTGCATTCATTCCACAGCTGTTATAGTAAAACTCTGGATATTTCTGGTTCACATGCAAGGATAAAAAAAAAAAAAATAGATGTAGCAACTCATTTTATTCTGGGGAGGCTGTAACATATGATGTATGCAAGTGGAGACTATACTGCGTCAGAACGGCACATCAATGGGCGTTTGATCTTTAATCCTCTCATTCCTTACAGGAGGTTGAAGCGGCTCGGCACAGTATGTTGAGGAAAATCTACTATCTGACTGATGAGGTACTGCTCTTCCTCTTGAATTTTGCATTCAGTTTTGTTCCTCCCTCAGCCTCCACTCTGATGTTCTGCGTTCATTGATCATACATTCTCGTCTGTTGCTACTCATGTAATTTTTAGGTCGTGTTTTCCACCATTTTCTCCACATTCCTGTTATTTGTCTTTTGATGTTTCTGATTTTATTAGCCAAAGATCAAGTTACATTTGTCCTGATGTTTTACCCTTTTCTGAAGGTTGAAAAAGTTTTACTCCATTAGTATTTTACTGTCAGATCAAGGTCAGGCAAATGTGTGTTTATTAAAGCCAGATAATTTGGAGAGAAAAGCTGATTTAACCAATATCAATAACTTAGACTGTAGATTTGTTCGATCAAAATAAGTCTTCATACTGTTAAATATCCTAGTTTGTTGTCCACAAACAAAGGAACATGAATCTCTCAAAAACAATCAATCAGTCGTTCCATTAAAGGATTCTCTGGCTTTTGCTGGCACAAAATATATGCAAATGAGTCAAAAATAGTGCTTGTAATTCACCAAATACCTGCAAAAGGGAGAATTTACTGCAAACTGTGCTGATAGGCAGATAGCATCAATTTTGCATCTTTGTCATGTCCATTGATGTCAACGAGGTATTATTAGTTTGTCTTTCTATGCAAATACGCCTCATTGAAAAAACCCATCAAATTCAATAAAGATCATCATAAATGACACTACACAGCTGGCTGATGCAAATACGATCTATGAAAGCTGGTGTTAACTGAACTCAAACTCACCTCTGACTCACTGTCTCTATGTATCTCTGTATCTACAATTATTGGAATCTGAGGTTTGCATGATATTGAATTAATATTTCGTCATATCAAAATCACTGATGGTCAGACTGCTTTATTACAAAACCATATGTCTTTATCAACCCATAATCCTAGAGTGTAACATTTACTGACTACACAACATTCATGTCTGTCAGATACTGTATGATACACTGTTAATGAAGTTACAACTGCATCGCGGGCATAAATGAGCACAGCCTCTTTTGGAGTTCGGAGATGCTGTCAAACACATTGAGCTGCAACACCAAACAGAACATCAGTTAAAATGGTTCTGCAGATATATTCAGTGACACATAACTTAATTTTAACAGTCAGATATCGATCAAAATTGTGATATAGATGTGATAAACTAGAGGAGCATGAATGTTGGTTTGACTGTGGAGTGTTGTGTTTCCACGTATCTGTTCATTAAATACACTGAGAGTAATCTGAGGGTTTTTGTCGCTGTCGTCATGAAACAATCTATGGCTGAAATATGGAGAAACACCTGAAACACCAAACAAGGGCAAATTACCCTTCAGTGTTTGCACCATCATAACATTAGTGCAAAACCTTTGTGAAGAGTGGAACAGTCTGCAGCTGGATCTTTGTGGGTCTGACCTTTGGTGCTTCCAAACTTCTGACAGGTACTGATTCCATCACTTGACGGCTGTAGACAGTTTATACCTTACTCTTTGTCTCCGCTCCAGGTTTTGAGGAACCACCTGCTGCTGTTCCGTCTTCCTCAACAGCACTCAGAGTCTGGGTTTGACACTTACAAACAGTTGCCTCCCATCAGGGCAAAGCGTTTGGAGAACGTCCTGAAACTGCAGGACAACAGTGATGACAAAGGAGACTGAACAGATTCAGCGATAGTGAACTAAAGGGACAGATGCGAGTTCAAGTCGAGGATAAAGACAAACAGCTGTCTCATTTAGATGGACCAACACAGCCACAGTGTGGCCTTTGCTCTTTGTGGAAATCCAACCTGTGATCGTCAATAAAAGCTCTTGTTGAAGTCGCATTTGCAACTTATTTGTAGTGTAAGAAAGGCAGGTATTTAGATGCAGGGCATTACTGGAAACAATTGAAAAGTCTGTTTAATCCTTTTCTTTGGTTTTGTCTGAACCACAAAACAACCAAAGGTTAAACACAAATACTAAAAATGAGTGACAGATGCAATGGGAAATGAATCCCACAGAACTTCCCTCCAAGCAAATGGAAGGAATTAAATGTTTTCCTTGTGAATCCTGCATTTGCCAGAGTTACTGTGTGTCTGCTGTGTTTGAAAAACACCCCAGGATATTTGTTGGCAACTCAAAGACAAACGTCACATTTACAAGTGCCTGAAAATGTTGTTTTGTGAATTAAATTTGATTCACACCATAATGATGTGGGGCAATATTTGTTGAAAATTACCAGAACACTTTTATAACAGAAAGAAAATGTCCCTAGTGAATATGTAGACACTGGACAGACAACTGGATGTAAACAAAACAGTGTTGTGTTTTCACTGAAATAAGGATAAAAACTGAATTGTTTTGTTTTGGTTTTGGTTTTGTTTTTGTTTTTTTTACAGGATAATGAATGCATTGTTCTCTCCCTTTGTCACTGATCAATAACACTCAGTCTGCAGTCCGTTACTGAAAGAAACCCCATTACCTTTCCATCCAAACTGGATTAATTGCGACTAGTGTTAAATCTGATTTGGAAAATGCCCATGAGGGAGCCTGTTTGTGCACAGTTAGATAACAGTGTGTGCTGATAAATTTAGTCTCACCGCCTAACATAACAAAGTTAAACTTCTCTGTAATGATGAATGTTTAATAGGTGAAGTAAGGAGCTGAATCTGATAAATGCGTAGACTCCAGCCCTTGTATTACTTGGACTAAATGGTTTTGACAGCACATACAGTTACCAGAAGGCCTTCTAATGTTTTTTTGAGGATTTGATTATTTCCAACAGGAACTGATACAAACATGGTGCAACCCATCGTAGAAAAATTAGGGTTATATTTTTTTACTGAACTGCTTTCACTCAAAAACCTTTAACATTTATCATCCAGGTTTTGGAGACAGGGTAAGCTGTGTCCACATACTGTATTCATCATTATGGGGTTACATCAGCTGTAAAATCTACTCTATCCTGTTTCAGGTAGAAAAAATGCTTCTGGATTAAGCTCAGTCTTTTCCTGGACTTAACTCTTAAAATGTGTTCTGTTTGGATATCTTTGGATGTCATTTTATGCTTTTATTAAGCTGGTTTTACTGGTCTTAGAAACACATGCTGAGGTTGTCTGGATGCCGTGGACTCCCCACATCCACACGACCTCCGTGTGTCCTGTGGCTGCTCATCCGATCCAACAGGTGGACTCCATCTCCGTCAAACCCAAGAGGATGTTTTGAGTTAAATACCGAACCCGGGCGACTCCAGGGAGGGAACAGATTGTTGCTTTTTGTAAAATATAAAACTGGAGGTCCCCACAGTCTGGGTCCCAAAATGTCTGTTTTTCACTTCAACATCCAAAACTGAGGTTGCCAAGGTAGATTTCTGTTTCTGATTAAACGGCTTTGTTTTAATTTTTAACGTCACTGTCATGAAAGTTTTTCACATACAGTAACACACTGGACCAGAAAGCTTGACGTTATTTTATATTTATTCATCTCTTCTGATAAAACACAGACCATCATTTGACTTTTTAAATTCTTGCTTTTCAATGAAATTTCACAGTGTGTAAGAAGATAGTGAAAGACAACGGTATCTCCTGTGTAAATAGTCATCACTCCGTATTTGGTGTTAGAATTTAGCTTAAAATATGAGAAATCTGCAGATTTGGCTTAATTAAAGTTGTTACATGTAGTATTGACGATCCAAGATTTCAAAAGCAGGAGGAAGTCTTGTATCAGAACACACTTCAGACCAAAACCACCAAAAAATCCATGCTATGTCTCCATAAATTGACTCATTCACTGAATTAAGTATAAGGCTGATGGTTTACACACATCTGTATAATGGTGTCATTAAGTTTTCTTCAAATTGAAACTCATAGACGCTGATTCTAACAGTCTGTCAAAATAACACTGTCTTATAATCTTCATGTGCTGCATCAGCCAATAGTTTACATTATAGCTCTGTTAGCTTAGATCTGTTTTTAGACAGAAAACAGCCACAGTAAAACCACAAACCACCTCCATTTTTTGTACGCTTCGTGTTGTCAATAGCTGCACTAATGATCTGTTCGGAATCGTCCAAACAAGGTCAGAACTGTCACAGTTTAGTCTGAACTGTGGATCAACAACGGCATCTTAGCAAAGATAATAACATCCCATAATAACTTTATACCTTCATAAGCCTCATAATCAAACTCACCCATGTAGGAGAAACGCTGCCATTTCAGCATCAAACGCCATTCTTTTCATTTACAGCTGTGTCCAGTGGAGAAAACAACAGAACTTCTAGCTTTTATCACTTTGTCACTTTCTTTGACTGTAAAAGTTGTTTCTTATTGGTTCTCATCCCATCTGGTCACTTTCTGATGCTTTGGTCAAAGGCTGCCTGGCTGTTACTTTTCCTCACCATGGGAGACCGACAGACTCACTACTCCCTCTAGTGGTCACATAAATCCCCGGCTCGTTGGTGTAAATAAACTCAGTTCATATAATAAATTTATTTGTAATGCACTTTTCATTCAGGGAATCTCAGAGTGCTACAGACAAAAACAAGGACAGGTTAAAAAAAAAAAGTATCAGCATATCTCTTCAATCCAATACACTGACATCTTTGGCAGAACTTCAGAACTTTATACTAAACATTGATAATTTTAGGTCACTTTTTAATCTGTTTAGAATTAGACGCGTAGTAAAAGGTTTTATTGAGATTAGACAGTAGAATGGGTGTATGTCATACCGCTGCTCATGCACTCATACTATTACATGATTGTTTTTTTATTTTATTGGATCCACAGTTGCTTCCACAACAGCAGGGCTCAGTGGGACTATCCCACTTTGTCTTATATCGCTTTTGTAATGAATCCAATGCATGATTTATTAAAAGCCTGGAGCCTGGAACAGGACTTATTGTTGATAGATAACATGCCTTGGCGAACAGTGTTTGCCTCATATTCAGTCGAGTAAATAATGCAACAGAGGTCTTACTTCCAACACCATGATTCAAAACACTAAAGGCTCATTTATAATAGACAGATTCAGGTACAAGGAACTTTGTACAGTTTACATCAACATCTCTCTGTCCTCATGTGTCCTATTTACCTATCTTCTTTTTCCCCTGGGAGGTTTTTTTTTTCTATTTCCTCTTTGCCCTCGAGGATATTTTTCTCTTGCAAATCTGTCTCACAAAAGCTCCCATCCTCCAGTAGCCAGCGTGGCAAAACTCTGCAGACGAAGTAACAGACATCTCAATCCTCTGCCAGTGTTCTGGATTTACAGATTTTTGGGATGCGATGTGAATAATGTGAGTAATGTTTAGAAGCCCGACCTCCCGCAGCTGAAACGAATCTCTTTACGTTCACCCTCTTCTACTTTAACACAGGATATTAAAATCATTGTACAGGAAATTTAATAAATGCCTCCGAGATTAAACCTTTAAATAGGATAAAGAATTTAAATAATCCAAATAGCTGTCAGATGAAATGTGAGAAACAGAGGACACGATCCAAAATCCAAAAGTGATTACTAACACCTGTGCTTAAACATTCCTCTCAGGTATAAAATACTCAAGTGACGATCAGTGAAGCCAAATCTAATTAAAGGGTAAAAGATTTTCTTTCCTTTTACAATCCCTCTGTTACAGTCAGGTCCATATTTGTCCGTATTTGGACAGAGTTGTAAATTCAGTAGTTCCCCCACCACAGGGGATAAGAAATGAAGCAATCAAGATGAGATTGAAGTGTGGACTTCATTATAGTTCTAATTCAAGGGGTTAAACAAAAATATTCTATTAACCATTTAGGAATTAGAACCATTTGAAGTGTAGTTCACCCATACTCAGAGATTGAAAAGTAATTGGACAACAGACTTCATGTCCAGATGTGTCCTGTTCCATGATCATTCTATGATAAATGATGCAGGTAAAGCAGCGTCAGGCCACATTTAGCACAATAGGATCTGAAATGGACCAGACCAGTAAAATAATAACATAATAATATATTAAAAATGTCAACTCCAAAGTTTTCACTATGATTTAGAGTGAAAAAAGGAAAATTCCACCAAGAAAACGTTTACATCTACAAACTATCCTTTAAAGAATATGAATAACATGAACAAACTAACATTTATTAAGGAAAGTAAGTACAATTTTAACAATATTATACCTCAGATTACAATTTACAGATCACAGTGGACCTACAAATACACAAAACATTTAGTAACAGACATAATATTATAAGAAATCTTAATTCAGGTTGTTCATACATTTTCAGGTCACATTTTTTTTGTGAAAGGATAGTTTGTAAATATAAACATTTTCATGTAATTTTACTTTTTTTTAGTATTAAAACAAAGAGAAAAATTTGGAGTTGTCAGTATTTTACTAATTTGACCCACTTGAGATTGAATTTGGCTCCTGAACTAAACTGAGTGTTAAATGAAATTTTCCTATTTCACAAATTCATCCCGTGGGCCAGATCAGACCCCTTGGCGGGCCGGTTTTGGCCCACGAGCCGTATGTTTGACACCTGTGAGGGAAAGGGTCTGGATTTGATTCCATGTGTTGAATTTGCATTTGTAACCTGTTCACTGGAATTCCCAATATGAGGTTTAAAGAAGTGTCAGTGCAAGTGAAGGAGGCTGTCATTCAGAAGAAAAAAAAAAAAATTATAGAGATAGTGAAAACTTCCTAAATGCTCAAAGTCCACACTTCACTCGAATGATTCATTTCAGATCCACTGTGGTGGTGACGAGAGGCAAAATTACAACATTTGCATCACTGTCCAAATACTTCTGGCCCTGCCTGTGTATAGTCCATATTTCTGGACATATTATAACCCTTATTAAACATTCCGGCCAGATCTACAATCGTCTTTTCTAATCAGTAGTCCTGTGGTTAGAGATAGACTGAAACTTAGATGCTAATTCCTGCAGGAAAATAATGGCGTGTGTCCAAGAAAGTGACTATTGATAATAAAAAAAAGCCTTTGTGGTGTTCTTCCAAGAGCCTTGGAAGGTTATCAACAATAAATACTGTATTTCTGACTGAGACTGGGACTGTGCGCTTATTATTTATGACTGTGTTTCTGACTATATGACTTACCGTCATAAGTGGAATTATCATATTATACCTAAATGTGTACAGATGAGGTTGGAAGTTTACATAAAGCTTAGCTAAATAGACTTGGTTATGTGTTTACTCTATATGTTCCCATTTTCATACAGTTATTGAACATGGCACATCCTTACCTCAGTGCAGTTGTTTTAAAGATACAGTTTGTAAAATTGGACGTATGGAACAGCTGCGTCATCTGGGTCTTATTCTGTTACAGTGTCCAGGTCTGTGTCACATGACCTCTGCACATAACTTCATAATGAGTCAAGTTGGAGAGGTAAGGGTGTCATGAATCCAGACATCTGTGGAGGTGATGGGCTGAGGTTGGTTTCCAGGTTACAAACAGGAAAACACATGAGTTTATGACACATAGAATAGTAATATGAGAAGACCCTGTTGTATATATCCCCCTCCTGCCCTGCGTTTCCTGTCAGTTCATCATGTTACGAAAAATTCTTCATGTTCCCTTCGGCTCCTGTTGTGATTATGGACTGTTTTCTTCCTTGACTTCCTGCATGTTTTATTTCTACTAATAAATCCATTCTGATTTGCCTGCTTGCCAGAGTCTGCATCTGTGTCCTGTGTTACACCAGGTTCATTTGACATCAGAAAATGATGAAGTGACTTTAGAAACTTAGTATTATGAGTGTACCTGGGGCTGTTATTATATGTATTAAGGCTGTTGCTTGGAATTATGGGTAAATCTGAAGAAATCAGCCAAGATCTTAGGAAAAATGAATCTAAACAATGTATAAATGTGAATTATGATACCACCTTTGACTGCCTTTAATTGTGTGATTTCTGCAATTATATGCAACTATAATGAACTTATCATCAATATTGTGTATATGTTGCTTTTACTTTTTACTTATTGTTGTGCTTATTTATTATTATTGCCCTAACTGAGTGATGTGGTATATTTTTTGCTTACATATTTTTTTGTTTAATTTAAAAAATGTTCCTTTTTTTAAAAATTGATTTTAATCCTATTATCCCTTATGCACCTGGTAACAATGCATATCTCCCATTTTATCTCATATTTTATTGTGGATCACATTTTACCTCACTTTAACTTAGATCTCATCTCACTTTAACTTAGATCACGTATCACCTTAACTTTGATCTCATCTCACTTTAATTTAGATCACATATCACTTTAACTTAGATCTCATATCACCTTAACTTAGATTTCATCTCACTTTAACTTAGATCTCATATCACCTTAACTTAGATTTCATCTCACTTTAACTTAGATCTCATCTCACCTTAACTTAGATCTCATCTCATTTTAACTTAGATCTCATATCACCTTAAATTAGATCTCATCTCACCTTAACTTAGATCACATCTCACCTTAACTTAGATCTCATCTCACCTCATGTCATTTGTTGCAGATATGAGGTCCTTGAAAACCTTGCTGTGCAGGTACATTACGTAATCATGTACTTCATGGAAAAAAAATGGACTGGCATAAAACAGTCTTTTCTGTTATTTCTGCATCAGATAAACTATGATTTACACCAGCCTCTGCCAAACTTTGAGTTAGGATCCAAAATTGATTGCAGAGCCGTGTTTATTTGGTCACTGAGTGGCAGAGACAATAATATATGTATGTAAATTCTTTAGAAGAAGAGTTTATAAATGCCAGCTACCCCAAAGTAATTAATGTATTTAATGTATGTATTTTTTTTATCTGTGG
This sequence comes from Apogon talboti, assembly GCA_037367365.1. Classification (NCBI taxonomy): domain Eukaryota; kingdom Metazoa; phylum Chordata; class Actinopteri; order Kurtiformes; family Apogonidae; genus Apogon; species Apogon talboti. Next base: position 26,903,189 of record JAPQRQ010000016.1, read on the forward strand.
AGGTGCTCAGTGATGAAAGCCTCAAAAACATTTCCAAACTAATGCTTCTTGTACTGAGCAGAGACACTGTTTTGACAGTGAAACTCAGTCAGTCATGTGCTCCATAGACTTTAAACTGTTTATTTCATGTATGAGTCAGTGTGTCGTGTGTTGCTGATCTGCAGGGGCTGATGATTTTTCTGGAATCCCCTGGCATTCTCCCAGGATGCGTTTCAATTCCAGTGTATCTGATGTATTCGGGACGGAACAGGGAGAAGTTGTTGAAAGGAGAAGGAACTGCATTAAGTCAGTTGATATAAATAAAGCAGGCAGGCAAGTCCAATATGAAAAATAGGAAAGGGATAATATGACACGCAACCAAGAATCACCTCATCTGCAAAACATAAAATGTCAGAGGTGCCAGAGAACTAACGGATACTCCCACTCTTAAAAAATAAAGTATGACATGGGACTGGAATGGAACAGGAGTGGAAATCCTCCTCTGCTGCTTTGATAAGTTTTCTTGTCAATGTCACAAGTGGTTGTCGACACTATGTGGCCATGTGGGATTGACTTTCCAGCAAAGTATATGTATTCAACATTGTTTTGATGGTGGAAGAGTCTATATAAATGCAGTTTATGATGTATTTTTCAACATTTGGGTCCTGAAAAGACACCAAATGTAACTTTTACATCTTAAATTACACCAGTTATTTCAACAATGTCGTAATCAAAAAAGCATCCTATGAATCTTTGATGTAATTTTTTATTAATAGATGTGAAAAATTAAATTTTCCCAGTTTTTAAAACTGTGAATTTCCTGTAACATCTTTTGCGGTCTCATCTCTACGAACCACACAGTTGGTGGATAAAATTAGATTAAATCCTAATGAGTGAAGTATTCACTGCAACCCTGTTGTGGAGCGTATTCATTCCTCTCTGAGGCTAATTATTTGGATGCGTGTCTCAGTCAAAAATGTAGTATTATAAATATGTCGAATTAGGCATGGCCTCTCGTAGCACCAGTCATGAACCAAAAATGTCCATCCAGTTCATTTCAGGCCGGGTGGAACACATAATGTGTGTCTCTCCGTCCTTGTTTTCCATTTCCTCTCTGTCTGCTATTGATAAACAGCGTACGAAAATAAATATTAAAATAAAGCATATGCATGAGCTCTCAAAATCCTTTTCAAACAGATTATTAAAATAAGTAGAGCCTCGAGTAAAGAGGACAATATTCTGCTATGAGTCTTTGGACTAAGTTAAGAATTTTGCATAGTGAAACCTCTGTATTATGTACCTTCTATGTGCATGTATTAGCAAACATACATTATAATAATACTTAGTGTGTTTTTTTCTTCTTCACAGGAACCACTAAACATAACATATGAAAAATCCTGTATTAGCACGCTGTGGTGGTTCCAGAACTCCCATGCTAACATGCTAATGTGTTGGCAAAAACAGTATCTGTGGTTATTTTGTATGTACATAACCAACAGTATGTGAATTGCATATTATTTTCAGGTAAATATTATACTATGCAAGCTATGGACAATTCACCAGCATAAATATCCCAAAATGCAATTGGAAAGTGACATGCTTTCAGACAGCTGTATGTCCAAAAATAGAAATCCTACTGTTTATTTAGACAAAAATATATTAACATTAGTATAGGTATGACTGTTGTATATAGAGTGGGATTTTAGACAGACTATGACTTTTCTCAGCAATTATAGTAAAAATAGCAAAATAAGTTGCAAAAAAATTTTTCCCAGGTTTCCCAATTTACTTCCAATTGGGGAATATTATGAAAATTACCAAAACCAGGCCTTCTTTAGAGCCATGATACTTCATTATGTTACTTTTAGATATCTGATACATGAGACTGCAGTAATGGTTTCTATTTTTTTCATGATTTTTTCACAGTAGTTCATGCTTATACTGCAGGATGTTTGGATGTAGGTTGTTGGGAATATTAAAGACTTTACTTTCAGGGCTGCTTTTACTCTGAAAGCGTTCATAACCACAAATTTCTTGATTTTATCCTTTATGAAAAGCTAAAAGTGACAGGAGTTCTAGCCAACAGTACCAATACAGAGTCACAAAGGGTTCTGTAGTAGAACGACAAAGAGTACAAAGAGTTTGGTGGTAAACAACCACTTATAACAGCAGAGAAGACAGATTAGAGACAGATTATATGGCTCTAAACTAGACACAGACAATGCTAAAATAAGAGAGAAGTGAAAATATGCCGAATAAGGACAAATATCATTAACGCATCGAGGAACCACAGCTGAGTGATCAAGGTCAAATAATGGGTTATGCAAAGGTCACTATACAGAGACACAGAAGTGAAACAAAAACACATTGGGGATTTGAAATGACATGTTCAACTATAAAATGCTGATTTTATGTGCATTATCAGTAGAGTAGTAGAGAAGACCCTCCCTAAAAGCTATTCGAGAACAAAAAAAAAAGTGAAAATATGCTGAAAAAGACAAATATCGTAAAAGATGAGATAAGTAAGATCAAGTAACAGGTTATACAAATGTCATCATACAGGGATGCAGAAGTGAAAAAACACTTTAGGGATTTCAACCATAAAATGCAGATTTTGATGTGTATCATCACCGGCATTGATGAAATTTTAGCACAGCTTCAAAAACGCATTTTAGCTTTAGCACCACTTCAAACTGAATGAAACTATGACACTAGAAAATCTGTACTACAATATCTGGAGAAACAAGCAGGAATTTCCAAATTTCTGCAGAAACGTCCTATTTGTAATTCTTCTGCCTCACCCGTAGGAGGTGCTATTTCAACAGCTGTCACTTTTGCCGCCCTGTCTGAGACATGCAGGGTCTAAGTGGACTAAATGAGTGTCACCAGGTCCTAATGCCATTAGGCGCTGTTGTAATTTACTGAAACAGATTATATTAGAGGGAGGACATGATGCTCTCACGTTGTCCCGCCAACAAAGCCTTCCTTCAGCCCACGGCTTCTCCTCCGGTAGAATTAAAAACAAGAAAAGGGAGACAGAGAAAGCTGCAAAGGAAATACTAACGTTCCAAAGCAACTCTTCTCAAAGGGATCATGTCTGTGTGCGGTTTGGCAGCTTTCATTTATTAAAGCTCAGCATTTCACTGTTACTGTCATGTGTAAGTAAATTAACTGGATCAAAGAAAATTCATTGAACAAAAGCTTTTATTAATCAGGTCAGCGTATTGAAAAAGAACACACTGAATACATTAAATCTAATGTTGAGGAGATGGTGTGTTCATTAGTGTGTGTTTGACTGAGAAACACTTAACTTAGCCAATAGCTTCTCATTCTGATCATCCATAAAAGAGTCTAAAACAAACAAAGCTAAAAGAATACTCTTAAATATCCATTAGCGTTGACATTAACACAGATATTTACCCCATAAAGCTTGACGTTGTTTGCACCAGCACCAAACGACATCGTTACATGTTCAAAGCACGACGTCAACTCCAACGCCGCTGACTTTGAGTCAAGTTTGCCGCTCATAACGCCTTTGTTTCTTGTCCACCGTGTCTCTGTCTGTAGTTTGGGGAGTATTAAATATTTAGCAGCGGGCTAACGAGGGCCATGCCTCTTGAGTCGGCTGAGATGTGGTGGAGGGGATGTGTGTCTTAGTGTGAAACCACGAGAGAGTGGGATTACGCTTTCAAAGGCTCTGCCAAGTGATAAGAAGCTCACTTTAAAAGAGAGTAGTTTATTTAGAGTGAAACCACCTGGGGATTCTTCCACTTCCGCTATCGGCGATATCTGTGTTTTCGACTGATGTGGATGTATGCGTGTCAGCATCATTTGTTTCATCAGTTGTAGGAACATGAATGTCGATGTAGTCACCACGTGTTCGCGTGGACTGTTCTGTAAAACTTGTAAAATGAAGCTTATGTAGGCAAATGTAAACCACGAAAATATTGAAGTATTATTTTAGTTGTATTTCAGTATTATTTTCATTATTGTGTTCATTATTATTTTCCATTATTGTTTTTCATTGGTGTCAATAGAAGTATTATTTTACTATTGTTTATTAAGGCCTTTAATGTGATTACTTTAGTTAAACCTGTTAGTCAGGATTCTCACTGTGACCAGAAAGATAAACTTTGCCCTTATCAAAACAGGAATATTTGTGACCAGAAG
>JAPQRQ010000016.1:26927321-26946685 GCA_037367365.1 Apogon talboti
AAACTTCCAGTTGTCCAGTTTTCTGCATCAGCCAAATGATTTAATCTCACATTTTGCTTCCTTTCCTTCCTATCATCATTGCCACTGTATTATTTATCACTAAATGCTGTTATTGTTTGTTTCTGTTGTTGGACTCTAATCCCCTTCAGGATTTTGTATTAGTCAAAAGAAATAAATCAGTCTCGACTCACATTGGTTTAAAAAGATCAACAGAGGATAAGCAAACTGATAGTGACAAATTAGTACCCAAGCCAACATTGCTGAAAAATGATATATTTTGAGAATTTCTTAAGTATCATGAGTATACATAGTCATTACTGAGGATTTTGCCAGAAGCAAAGAATCATAAATTATCTCTGTATAAGTGCATGCTAGACCTGAAAAACATTGTTGTTTATTGGAGGATGACAGATGAAGTAATCACAGACAGTCAAATGTACATCAGAGAGTTGAACAGTCATTAATAACACCACTGGTAGTATTACTGTCAGGACTAGGGTGAATGTGTAGCAAAAGATTTTCTCTTTATAAATCAATCTGTTTTTTTCTTTTTTTTCCTAAACTTCTCTTTTTCCTGCTATGGCAAGATGATCGCAAAGGTGCACATTCTCTACATGGATGTATTGACAGTATTCTGTGTCTAAAAGAAGCCTACTTCTGTATCATGTATCTTTGTAATCTTACTCCCATTCTAAACCAGAAGTTCAGTTACTTTACACTTCATTGTTGTTAGTTTTCTTTATCCTTCATTTCTCAAAAACATCAACTCTGGGCGGCCCGTAAACCTCAATATAACCTCTTTTTTTCTCAGCATTATCCCCTGCATGAATGACGACATAAAACGTGTCAGACGGCTACAGATACATAAACACAGGGTTTGTTTAGAAAAACTTGACAATGAACAGGTTAATAGAAACAGAAAACCCAGACTTTCCCTTAAGGTCACCACATGATGAGTTTTCCTTAAACATGCTGTAAAACAGGGCACAGGATTCTGCAATTTAACTCCTAATGTTCCCAAATGTCACTCTTTGTTTTGTGGTCAATACCACTAGTTGGGAATATACTATGATGGTGCTAAACTGGAAGTTTGATCACAGTCGCACTCAAACCGGAAGAGAGAAAATGAGTCAGTAATCCGTCCTGTGAAATTAACCAGCTACTAGAGACAGTACTTACTCAGGATTTATTTCCTCTTCTCTGAACACTGAGGCCAAATCCTGGTCATGTGGAACCAGGATGGGATGGTGGGGGGTGAGGACGGCGGGTGAGAGGACCAACAAGTTCAGCACATGTTGAGAAATCCTGGGGATTCGACTGAAAAGTTAATTTATAAAGTTAATGATCTGTTTTCTCATGTGTTAGGAATGTTTGCCTTTTTTTTTTTTTACCGTAGACAATGAAACTGTCTTAAAGAGTGTGGTTTGTCTCTATTTGAGGCTTACAAAATGGTGCCCTCCTGTATTTTTTTTCCTTGGAATTAACAATAAATTGTCAGCAAAACCAAGCTGTCTGATTTCCCCCTGTTTGTGCGTCAACAGTAGTGTATGGAAAGATGATTTTCCATGTAAGAAGAGACATTTTATCAACCTCAACTGAATTTTCCTTGAATAAATTAAACCAAGCCTGGATGACGCAATAGCACTATCAGGACTCATCATCTGATACAGTAAATATACAGTTCCCATGTATTTATCTCTGCTCTGAGCTGAGACAACAGACACAAACTGTTATACAAAATACAATTGTTATGGGCTGATGCGTAGCAAAGGATAATTATAATACCTCCATTTTTGTTTGTTTCTTCTTCAGATTTTTTCCATAAATGTTCCTGTGGTGCCATGAAATGCAGACTTGTTCTCAACGTGGAGGTACACAGTCCTGCTACAGTATATTTGCTCCAATGTTCTTGGTTTTATCACACACAGCTTCTGTAAGTGATTGTTTTTCATAGCTGACAGCTGCAGAGAAAAAATATTGATTTGGAAATCAAACAATACATGGACATGTGAGTATTAATGCAGACCATTAATTATGTTTTTCCCACCGAGTCAGTTCCAGGGATGTTTCGTAGTAAGCTAGCACTTAGCTGTGAGAGCATGAAGGGTCAGAGGTGAGCTATTGCTTTGTCCAAATACGGTCACTTAAGGATCCACAAAGCCTGTTTGGTTTGGTGGTGGCCAAACTTCAAACTACTGCCTTCAAAACAACGGTTCAGAAACCCCAAAAATGGGTGACATGACAGGTCCTCTGTTCACTTCTGATAAACAATTTGATCACATTATGTGGCTATCCATCTTGATTAGCTAAATGGAGGTTGGTGCCGTGCTGCCAGAAGGAGAACTGTGAGATTCTTGCAGTAAATAATTTGCCAATAAGGAGGGTTTTGTCAATATGTGGAGAAAGAGGCATGTCAGTGTGTACATAGGAATGGAGCGCAAGTCGCCTGCCTGCATTTTATACATACATTTCATGATGTTTAACATTTTACAGAGTCAGTAGGATAGACCTTATCCCCTCATGTACCCATGCTCCACCCCTTATGTCCAAATATGGTCACTTCCATCTCTACAAAGTCAACATAGTGGTTGATGGTTCCTCTTTTTACTTCCAATCAACACTTTGTTCAAAGTAAAAACATCACAGCCATTTTAGATATAAAACAATAACCAAATGCCTTACACTCTCTTTAGTACAGTCATGTGTGTTGTAGCCAAATTCACATTTTCTTTCTTTACTTTTTTGCAATATTTAATACAGCAATCTGCTTCAAACGGACAACTTCACAGACACACAGCGACCAAACGTTTAAATATTTCATAACTGTCGGATGAAATATGATAGGGAAACTAGAAAGTGGAGAGCAAAAAATGAACAACCTTTGTGATGGAGGTCATAAAATCACCATGGCTTTAAATCACTAAAACTCGAAAGAAGATAGATGAAGGGAGTTAGACTTGATATACCAAAGAATGTGATGACGGATCTAAATGTTAAAGAAATATTCATAATAGTATCGGTCTCATAATGGATTCCAACACAGCTCACCACTCAAAACAAAACAAATACCTCGCATCTGTACAGATGCATTATAGGTCACTGAACATGACAGTATATGACATTACATTATGACAGTACAATCTTTGTATTACATGCAGAATGATATAAGCACCTGCTGTTTCCAGACACACTCAAGTATGACGTCACACGTTTTCTTTCTATCTGCAGCATAGATATACATTATACAGAGTAGTTTGTGTTGACTAAGGGGAAATAATGTAAGCATCTTTCATCACTTAAAACACATTTCTGCTGCTTCTAATCTGTTCAAAAGCCAAATGCGGAAGAAGAGAGACAGGTCTTGGAGGTGAAGGACAGACTGGCCACTGTCACGTACGGCATTCACCACATTATCATCCCCATTACCTCATCCTCTCCTTTAACGGACAGAAAACCAACAGTCAGCATTTCTGAAGTAGTTCATTTTGGCTCGTCTCAAAGAAAAACCCCGGTCTGCTCTATGGTGGATATTTTCAGAGAGTGAACCATGTTTTGTTTTTCACTTTTTATTTTAATATAGGAGAACAACATGAGCCTAGTGTACACAAAACACAAAACAGTAAAACCATTTGATGCATGCAATGGTAGGCGACAGCTTGATGCCTCAACATGTGGAAAGTGAAGTGACCGCAGCCCCGTTCCCCTCAAACAACCCCAAAGGCCTCCATCACGTCAATTATTTAATGTACAGTATCTAATGCTGCTTAGTGCTGTTGTGTGTTATGATGTGGGTTAGGTTCCCTGAGAACACTATTAAGGTTTAAGATGAATATTTCTCACATTCTTTCTCTTTTCATTTGAAGTTATTTGCATTTTTTTGTGGTTTTTCTTATTTTTCATTACTAATGTGAATACTGGTTCTTTTCCAGTAGGCCCTTCCTTCCTTCCTTCCTTCCTTCCAGTCCATTGGCAAAATAGACACTAAAAGAAAAATAAGTTATGGTTTTTGTGAATACCAGTAGTTTCACAGTGGAGAGTGAATACAGAGATTAAAGGAAACTGTCATGCTTTTGGAGAGCCGCGTTTAGTCCATAATTGTGGAAAAATAGCTATTTTGTCTGGCAGCTCTGTTGGAATGTAGCCCTATATTGAGTTCTTCAAGGTTTTTTTTGTTATACTGATACTCCTGCCACTCCCCCCTAAAACCTTCCAACATTCATGAACAAACAGGGCACAACAGTGGTGGAAAAGTTTTTGGACACCCCATGCATTTGTCGTATATTTTAATAAAATCACTCTTGAGCTCTGCCAAGTGCTGTGCCATTCTCCAAACTCACATTCTCCCTTCTGCACATGCTCTGTCCCGTCAAGGTCAAAACTGGATGTTTCAGCAAGATAATGAAACACATCCAGGGCATGACATGTTGAAACTGTCAAGAATTTAGTTTTATTTTTTTCTTGTCAACAATAAACATAAAAAATCATTTGCATTTTGTTTGTCTAAGCAAAAAAGATTTTTCCACATATATTTTCTGATAATATTTGAGATTGTGTATAATTTTAAGGGTGTCAGAAAACATTTATTTCTCCACATTGGACACCTCATTTCCAATCCAACAGGTGCCACCAGGGCCCCAGACTTGGAGGTGCTGATCTTCATCTGTGCTGCTTCACACTCAGCTGAAAACCTCTCCAGTGGGAGTGCAGATCATGGTTCGATGAAGTAAACTGGACCACATCAATCGCAAAAAGCCAAGATGCAATCCTGAGGTATCACTTCGCCAGCAAGGACAACTCATTCCCTTCCCAGAGGAGCCACTCCCCCTAGTCTTGTTGAGAACCATGGCCTCAGGCTTGGAGGTGTTGATCTTCATCCCAGCTGCTTCACATTCAGCTGAAAACTCGAGAGATGGAGATCACTGTTCGATGAAGCCAAAAAGACCACATCATTTTCAAAAAGCAGAGACACACTCTTGAGGCAACTGAACTGGACACCTTCCATCCCTTGGCTGCACCCTGAAAATCTGTCCATGATGATTATGAACAGAATCGAAGACAAAATGCAGCCCGGGTGGAGTCCAAACCTCACCAGGAACTAGTCTAACTTATTACCAGCAAGACGGACCAATAGGTCGCTGCAGGTATGTGGGAGCTAAATGCCCTGTAGCAGTAGGCCTGGTACCCCAAACTTCCATAGTGCCCCATTGGGAAACTCCAGAGGACACGGTCAGATACTTTGTCCGAGTCCAAAAAGTACAAGTTGACTGGCTGGTCCAGTGCTCCATGACCAGATTCCTCCTGAACCTGAAGTTGGACTCTGATCTCCAGTATCCTGTCCAGTGTTGTATAGTAACGAAGTACTAATACTTCACTACTGTACTCAAGTATGCACCAGTGTAATATTCAAAATTCAACTACCTTTGGTTGTTATTAACATTTACTTGTACGTTTGCTTTCGTTTCTTGAGTACATTTAATTGTAGATTACATACATTGATATACTTAAGTACAGTAAATACTAGATATCTACTTAAAAAACTTTAACTTGAGCAGCATTTCAGTTGGTGACTTGAAGTTGTACCAAAGTAATTTTTTGGTAGGGTACCTGTACTTCTACTCATGGGTGACTCTCCAGTACTTTATACAACACTGATCCTGTCATAGACCTTCTAAATGAGGCTGAGGAGTATGAGTCCCTTATAGTGTGAATACAGCTCATTCATCTTGTCACACAACTCACTGGTACTTACAAAAGGAGGGTCTAACACTGATACATTATCCAGACATATGCATCTAAATCTGAACATGTCCACTGAGCAGCTGCAATCCAGTCTGTAGAAAAAGTGCTCCTCTAAATGTTAAATAATGTATGTAAGCTGACAGAGGAGGGTGAACAGGGGTAAAGGTTTTCTACAGAATTCAACTGTTAATAAGTTTAATTTCATTTAATTGCAACTCGTGTCCAAACATTGATGTTTTATGATGTTCTCATTATATGTTTGACACTCTTTTTAGTTTTACTAGCAGTGGTCTAAAATTTCCCCCTTTCAGCTGTTTATTTTCAGCTATGAAAACACAGTGTGACTACAGTTTTAAGGCCGCTAATAAATCATCGGTCCCTTGAGAGGAAGTGTTAGTCTTATACTTCTGCTGTCTACACATGATGATACTGTATTTTTATTACGTTGGAGGGATATTGATGAGCATGGATACGGTTTCTGTTTTGATAATGTATGGCATGGCTTTACTGATGCTAAACATTGTTCAAGCTGAGCTGCTTTTGTCATCTCCGGTGTTACGAGTATGTAACACTGGACATGGTGTGGAGTGACTCGCTTTTCCCACTTCTAGAATATTAAAGCTTTAGTATTCTAAGTCATGTACATACATTTATATACAGTAGGTATGATCGTCATGTATTGTATGTTGTAGAGTCATTATCTTAGTGTTTTCTGCACAACCAGAGCCACATTGGTTAACTAGAGGAGCTTTAATGAATCAATGAGGCGCCAAAATGGCTTACATTGATGTTTTAATGGAGCTGTTTGTTGCAGACTGTGGATGCTCTACTGGGTCACTGACCTATTTGACTTGTTTTTAATTATGGCAATTATCTCAGAGGCTGGGGTTGTGTATCGACCATGAGGCACATGTATCCCTGGTAAACAGTAATGAAGCAGGAGGTGCTAGTTGAAAGTAGATTAAACAATTTCCAGTAACATCAGCCAAATAATGTGAGCTAAAGCAAACAGGGATTTGACAGAATTTTCTTGCTCAAGTGTTATTGTTACAGCTGAAAATCCTCAAAATTCATGTCAAATTCTGGCTGTTTTGATGCAGTGCCTTCAGAACAGGATGAAAAGGAACAGCGTGTATCGACACAAATGTTAACTGCACTCATGTATTTTAGAGAGTCAAAATGTCTAATACTGGAGGGTAGAGCTAATTTTATTATTTATTATTTTAAAAAATATGGTATTATTGGTCATAGCAGCATGAAATGAAAATATAACATTATAACAAAACAAAGTAATGTTAAATATCTGTAAAGAAAAAACATTTCAAAGACTTAGACTAAGTATATTTGGTGCATTAATAAAGAAAATCATTTTTGATTCATGTTTTGCAAAATGCAAAGACTGGTTGTACATAACATGCTTAAAACAGGTTAAATAAGATGATATGTAACTCCTGTGAACAAAATCAGCTGGGAAATGTGATATTTATTGCTTTTGATGGTGTTCCTGAGTAAACCTGTGTGCGGAATCTGATCTGCTAGGTATTAACTGTTCTGTCAACATATCTGGCAGTTTAGGCAGCAAAAATAAAGAACAAGATGAAAAAAGAGAGGAAAGATTCAGACCTCATGCAGTATGTCGACTACTCTTACAGCTAGTCAAGGATAAATTAACATGATAAATGCATTTTTGGTCTATATAGTATCTTATAAATTCACTGCAGAGGGCTTTGGTTGTTAGTATTACAGTTTTTTGAAGCAGACTGTTTTTTTTAATAGCAACTGTGACAATAAAAATGGGGAGACACTTCCCGACTGGTTAAAGGAAAACCTACACAGATACACATTAAAGATGGAGGAAACACATCCTGACAGACCCAGACAGCTCCGTATTTCTCATTTATTAGATTAGACATCAAGTGCAAGTCATTTCCTGCCGACTGTGGGGGTAAACAACATACTCACTACTGCATGACAACATCTGCCAATACATCTGTTTGTGAGCTAATAAAGTTATACGGTGATGCATTCAGAGAGGCTACTATAAACTTTTAAGGGATTAATTGTGGTATGGGGTAAGGTGAACTGGAAATGCATGTGTCAACAAAACTTTTATTTACTTCTGCTTCAGTTGTTCTCTTTAACTTCAGCTCTGATGCGTTTTACACTACTTTTTCACACGCAGTATATTGAGTAATAGCACATTTTGGCTTGCATTCAGCAAACCATCATTTTTAGACATATTAACCCTTTTTTGGGCAAATGGCTATTTTTGGTCATTTCTGCAGACATTAAATATGGGGCCAATCCCGTATCTCAGTGAGGTCAAGAAGCATGTTGGTTTTTATAACACTATACAGTGATTCAGAGAGATTTTATGGACATTTTGAAGCTGTAAATAGTGAATATGAGTGATTTTTGTCAGTTTATGACCTTATAACAGTTGTTTTATTGCATGTATTTACTTTTTAGCATTTGTCTGCTTGGATGTTTTATTGCAAGTGGAGGAAGACTGTTGTCACGCCAACCGACGAGGAGGTAGATAACTATGTCCAATAACACGCTAAGGTTGAAATTTTGAATAGTATTTCAAGTATTTCAATGAGCGCTCTATAAAGGGTTAAGAAGAAAGTGAATTCAAAAAAGGATTTCCTAGCCTTTGCAACCACAAAACTGGTAGAAACATAACAAAACTATCATGCATAATGCACAAAGCACCTGCAAAGGGTTGAATTTAGTACAGAAACACACAGCATTGATGGACTTCACATGCAAATGTGTTTTATTTAAAAAAAAAAAAAATCTGAAATCTTGTTGATGTGTGGACAAGTGGACTAAAATAGGGTAAATAGTTAATTTTTCTAAATACCTGTATTAGTGTGAAGACAGGGCATATATCAGATGAATAATGATTCCTCTCTGGATGATTTGTTCCCTGACCTGAGCCCGTGTTTGAGGCAAACTAATGATTTATAGACTAGAATTTATATTATATCTCTCTGTTTTATCTTTTCACCTGCTGACAACTTGCTACAGTTAAAGGTCAGGCTTATCTTAATAGTCAACACTTGCCAGCGAGTTAACTATATGCTGATATTGCGTTTACAGTGAAAGGCTTGTGCCATTAGGTGATGGTGTGGCCTTTGACATGTTACCTTATTACCTGGTATTGAGTATGAAAAGCTCCTGGGATCTCTTGTCTCATTTGATGGTGACATGACAATGCATAAACTTATGTTGCTGTGTAACGTTAGCAATGCACGCTAATAGATTCCGGCATCAGAAGTTGCTTGAATATTGAGAGGGACCGTTCAATCCTTCATATCTGTTCATCAGCAAACTTACAGCCTTGGTAGAAGGTGAAATTAAATTACACTATTGTAAAAAAGTGTGATGTTCAGCCTATCTGCATTATCAGCAACACATGGGAAAACACTGAGAGACGCAAGTCAGATTTCATGTCGGAGGACTGGCAGTGAATTTCCACTTCAAACCACTAACATTGACCAGATGTACCACACACTGATTTTGGTAGAAGCTCTGAAATCAAAGGATCGACGAGTTCAAGTTGTTGCATCTGTAAACATCCAGTGTCTGGAGTGTTATCGGACTACATGTCAAATCCCCCCCAGCAATTTTACAAACGTACTTGGCTCTGACCGCAGAAAACACTGATAAATATTCACACTGTGTTTTGTTTCATGTGAATTCCACCTGTGAAAGCTGAAGAAGGCAATGTGATTTCAACAAGACAAAGCCAATTTCAATCAGTGGATTTTGTCTTTGGCAAATCATTCTTTCTTTCAAATACTTAGAATCTGTCCAATCTAGAATTGGTCCAAAAAAGAAAAGCAGTCCAAACAATGCTAAATGGGATAACCAGAAAAATATGTCACATCATTGTTCACACTAATCAGATGTGACTCACAGGACGTTTTGAAACCACATGGGATTCTGGTGCAATTTTCTGTCAAACACTCAGACACAAAACAACAGGAACATTTTACGTCGTAATTCATTCTTCATTACAGCTTCACAGTGGATATTAACGCACAGCAACATCTGCCACTCAGTCTCATATTAAACCCAGTTCTAAAGCATGTAGTTTTGTGCCAGACTTCCTTGTTCACTATAATCTACATAAACACTGGCATCAAGTGGAGGTAGTTTTCATATCTTTAAAATACATTGTGGGATTGTTAGGAGAAAGTACTGTTCATGATGTGATTGCTACATTTCAAGATGCATTGTGGGATATTCTGATTATGGTGAAGGCGAGGTCATCTGATTCAGCAGTCCATCACTCTCCATCTTGGTGAAATAGTCTTTACTTAGCCTGGAGGTGTTTGGGGTCATTGTCCTGATGGTGCCACTAAGCATAAACCATGAACAATTCAGACAGTTCAATTTCATTTATATAGTGTTGATTATAATATATGATCACTTCAGAAATACACATCAAAGAATAAAAAGACAATATGGAAAGGAAACCAGACAAGTCCTCCAGGAGCGAGCCCAAAGTGGCAGTGGGGAAAGTGTCTTTTACAAGGGGAAAAACCTCAGACAGAACTGGGCACTGGGTAGGCGGCCATCTCCCTGAACTCGGGTTAATGGACAAAGGAGAAAGAAAAGAACAGCGTGAAGAAAGAACAATAAACTACACAGATACTGGACGATACAGGCAAACAATGGACCAGTTGGAATCCAGAACCAAACACCAGGAACCCAAAGAAACCTGCATAAATGAACAGGAAGACCGAGGAAAAAGAGGAAAAAACGTAATCATGTCAGTGCAAAATGATGTCATAGCCACGTTGCTTAAATGGGCCTGAGTTCTGCATAAATCACCAACACTGTCACTGACAAAGCACCACCACACAACCACCACCACCACACCTCTTCCTCCATGCCTCATGATGGGAACCACACATGTAGAAAAAAAAACATGGCGGATGGAACCAAACTTTGGACTCATTGGATGAAATTACAGATTTACACTGATCTAATGTCCTTTCCTTGTGTTTCTTGGCGCAATTCTCTTCTTCTTGTTGTTCTTCGTTAGTAATGGATTTTTTGCAGCAAATCGTCCATGAAAGCCTGATTCATGCAGTCTTCTCCAAACAGTTGAGACGTGTCTGCTGCTTGAACTCTGTAAAGCTTTTTGCAGTTTCTGAGGTTGGTAACTCGAAGGAACATATCCTTTGCAGCAGAGGTAACTTTTGGTCTTCCTTTCCTCATGAGAGCCAGTTTTATCATAGCATGTGACTGTACTTGAGGATACATTCAAAGTTCTTGACATTTTCAAGATCGACTGATGTCTTATTGAAATGGACTGTCATTTCTCTTTACTAGGTGTAGTTTTTTTTTGTCATAATATGGATTAGAACTTAAGTCAAATAGGGCTGTTCACTGTATGAAACCATGCACAGCTGATGGTCTCACAGAAATTACAAATTAACATTGTATGAGAACAAAGAAAAACCAGAGAATAAGAAGACCTTACCCTTACTTTACTTGGAACCTGCAATGAGTGATTTGCTGGTCTGTTGTTAAAATTTGTCCTCTGCTAATAAAATCTCAGGGAAAACCGAAGGGTTTGATGTTTGTTATGTTGGGCTTTGATTGACAGGTCAGAGTTGGACTATCAGTTTCTTTTAATTTAACAAAATGCATTTTTTCCCCTGATAGACAGTTCCACTGTTAGTTGGTAAATCCACTAATATGTCTCCATTTTGTTTGGTAATGATGAAGTGTACCATTTTACTGATTCATGTTCCTGCAGCTGTGCCCCCTTTGTCCAAGTATGGTCACTTCCACCTTCAAAAAACACCAACATGGCAATGGCCAAATAGCAATTTACTGGCTTAAAAATGACAGTTGAGAAACCAATGGGTGACTAAAACCTCCTCCAATCATTAATTATATCCAGTTTGTGATGACTACGATAAGTACACAAGTCAAGATGAACATAATAGTGTAATCATAAGAGTTGTAAGGTGCTTTACAAAGTAAAATACCAGATCCTAAACAGTTTAAAGATGATTAAAGACACAAAAACAGTACAGTTCAATAAAGAGAAGACATAGAGCAGAAGACACACTAAGACAATTATGTAAATCTATATAAGTGCATGTGTAAAAGCTTTTCGAATGATACTGAGGTGGGAGGTTTTTCCTCAGTGTTGGTGCAGGAACAGTAGAAAAGCAATCTCCTTTAGTTTTCATTCAGGAATGTGGAACTTCTAAGAGCCTCTGGCCTTATACAGTGGAGCCAGGCCATGAGGAGATTTAACAGTGATGAGTAAAATCATAAAATGAATTCTGCAGCGGATGGGGAGCCAGTGTAATACAGCCAGGAGTGGAGTGATGTGTTTGGGAGAAGTCTGACTGCGTGTGTGTTCTGGACCATTTGTGAGTGGGCAAATGCTGCATTATTGAGGCATACGAATAGTTAAAAACCCAGACAAACCTTTAAGATAAGATATGTCGTTGCATAAATGATATAATGGCTTTCAGATGGATACTTTAAAGGAGAAAGTTATATGTTTTTGAGGATATGAAACACCTCCTCTAATTACAGAAAGTATAGTATATATGGGATCTATAACACATGTTAATCCCACCCCCATCTTGTCTTTTTCAGCCGTTATTGTTCCCCATCTGGTCCTCGCTCACCCATCTTCCTGCCAGCTGAGCAGACCTGGTTCATGGAAGGAGAAATGTCATGTAATGAGACCTGAGACAAAGCCTTAATTCTGCAGGCGATTCAAAGTAATGAGGTTCTTGTAATTCAATTACGTGATTAGATTTGAGATCATCCTGAGAGACAGTATATGTAGTCAAACAAAGGTCAGGGGGACGTGGTGAGGCAGAGACACAACAAGGTGCCCTAATGCTGGAAGTTCAGCCACTCGAAGATGTAGGACTGGCTGCAAGATGGAGACAGAGGGACAGTGCTGTGCAAGTTACTTCCAAACTGTAATCCAGTACAGATTACTTGTTACTGTTATTTAAAAGTAATTCCTTACCTTACAATGTTACTGTCTCAGAACTGTAATGCGTTACATAACTCCTGTATTACTTTTGAGTTACATACAGAGTCTGGTCATAAAGGGCATGATAAAAGAATGCTTGCATTATTTCCAACATTTGACATGTTCAAACAGTGGGCGCGGTGCTGAGGACACCGGTAGATAAATCCGCAATCAATACAGAATTCTAACTAGTCATAGAGACGTTGGCTTACCTTGTCATTGCTGACCACAGGGATCATGCTAACGAGCTTCTGTAAATCAGGGTTAGGGTTAGTAATGAGCATACGTCCATGTGGACAATGGACTGTCTTCTGCCGTCTTCACCCATTGGCTGAACACCAACAGAAAGTAGAACTTTACTGACGCATTTTTGATTCCTTAAGGTCTCACGGTCTTGCCGTTATTTTTTTTAAATTTTTTTTTTCATTTAAGCAATTAAATTATGGGTGAAAACTGTGTTGTAACACAAGCGCTATTGAACATGTACCGGGTAAAATATTACTGAAAATTGATTAATAATGCCTTACACTACTGCGTTACAGAAAAAAATAATCCGTAACTGTAATGCATTGCTTTTGTAACGTGTTACTCCCAACACTGGACATAAGGAATACTTTGGATGAAAACTTTGTGCTGCTGTTGTGTCATGTTCATTAAAATAAGGAATATCTTTATCTTTATTGAGAGGAAATGCAATGGTGCCTTCTAGTCTGCAACAAGAGGGGGAGCGGAGAAGTTCAGAAGAAAGAAACTGACTCATCTTTTACTTTTCTCTGCATGAAAATGTCGACAATGCTTTTATTTAAATGAGCATCTTGAGTAAGTGTAAGATGTGTCTGATTTAGGTGGTGGGATCATAGTTTCAGTGACACGTCATGGTTTTACTGAACAAACAAAGCTATGAAATTAAAGTTTTGACATAAGTGTTTTTTGCATGTGTTTAGTGTCTTTCAAAGTTATTCTGGAGTTATATGACATCTTCTACTGCAGAAACAAACTTACACTGAGGCAGTTTTTGCATTAGCTGAAGAAACTTCATCTGATCCTTCAGATGAGAAAACGCTACACAGACGAGCAATGGTGGGAGGTGTGTTAGCTTTGGACTGTCTTCTCTGTTTTGCTTTCATACACTACTGACAGGATACTTTGAAACTGTAGCAGCACAAAAGCTGTTAATTTTGGATGTAAAGTTAAAGCGGTAACAAAAAAAATGGTAACAACTGTCTTATAGAGGAAGGGGAATTCTTCTTTGCAACAACAGATGTGGTTGACGGGCAGTTTCAGATGATTCACTGGTCACTTTGCACTGAAGATTCGACAGGCAGTTTGGTGGAGATGTCTCATAAGTGCAATCGGAAACAGATGTTCTCACTTAGTGGTTTGCACTGATTGAGCTCAAGAAACCACTGTAGCCAAACCGTCCTGTGGAAGCCCTTTGTACCTTCAATCTCGTCTGTCGCAATGGCAAAAAGGACAGCAAATGAAAAAGACATTTTCTTAAGTGCTTTTCTGATGGTTTAGAGCGAACAGGAGACTTGACAGGTCATCTCTGCAGTCTTGGAGTCAGGACAATCCCCCTTTTTTTGGCAGGTTTGTACTTTAGAGAGGCAAGTTAAGCTGAAATGATGTGAATATGTCTTGCCAAAGTCTGTCCTCAAGACTTAAAATTGACTCTAGACTGAAATGGGAAGCAGGATTGAATGTTAAAATATCAAACGGTTACTGCTCTGAAAAATTGGTGACAGATTGGCGGGAAAAATCTCACATATGATCTCACATAAAAAGTAAATAATTAGGAAATTCAGCAGGAGATTGTGCAGGAACATGGGGGAGGATGACTGTCTTATATACAACACAAACCTTTTGATACAGTTTTATCAGGACATTCAAAGAAGATGATTAGATTATGGGTTATGTTGGTTGGATTAAATCCTGATGAAGTAGTCATAAAGAAGTCTAAAACCTTAATCCAGAAACAAAGTCATTACATGGAAATAGTGGGACAAGAATGACAACATTTTTGGCTAAATATTGTGGGAAAAAAATAAGAAAAGGAACTCCATGGAAAGATTTCGTTTGAGGAATAAAACATAGACCTGTTCAAACAGCATTAGTATTACCTTTGGATCTCTGGTAACTTGGAGGACCTTCTTCTTATACATACAAATCAACATCACTTTGATTTGGAATGACTTTTTTGTCTCCTTTACACAATGCTTTATCTTATTACAGCATAAATCATGCAGTTTTATGGTTTCTTTACACATTTATTTTTTAGTATTTATTACTCATTATTTGTACCTCAGGTATGGCACAGTAAATGTTGTTGCATTTTTCTCTATCAGCGCCAGTGTACCTTTTATCATACTGAAGAAGGAAATAAGTATAAATTCAATAGAATCACTTTAGTGTTATTGCAGAATAAAATGAACGTTTTATAAGTGTTTCAGGTGCAAATTTCCAGGGGCTCATGTTACAATATAGCTTGGATATTCACTGAAAAGGCAAACGTAAATCCTTCAGAGGCGCAAACTCTCAAAAGACAATAAGATGGATGACATGCATGACAGTAAGGAACATTTTTCTATCTTTCAATAGTTTTCTGCAAGTGGCAGCCTTGATATCAGAACATGAAAATAATGTCTATGATTTTGAGTGAAAAAAAAACCGGACGAATGTGCCGCTCGGAACACAGACGTAGAGGTTTGAATTCCAAACCCGTGAAGGTCTCCAGGTTCTATTAGTCCAAACATGGCTGAGAACATGGACAAAAATCAATAAACCAGAGAAAACAAGGGAAGAAACACAATGTACTTTGGTTTTGGACTCGCCTGCGTGTCAAAACTGGTTTGTAGAATTGTGATTCTGATTGCAGATTGTGATTCTTCCTCAAAATATTGATATATGATCTTTTGGTATGATCGCCCAACCCTAATCATAATGAAGCAAACAGGAACAAAAAGTCCAAATCTGGGAGAGGCTAGGGTCAAAACAAGACATTTAAGGAAATCTCAGAACAGGCAAAGTTTAAAACAGAGTGAAACACAAGAAAAACTGGCAACAATTCATTGGAGAATTCAGCACATGACGCTATAGCAACTGTGTAGGGGATAGTGATAGGTGTATGTGTGGGACAATGGAAGAAGGAGGAAAACCTGAGGGAAAAGTGTAATCATGAAGGAGTTCCCCAGAGAGTGAAAAAAAGATGCCCATGCATGTACATTGAATAACAGGCGAGAGGTCGAAAATGCATAGGTATTCTACACCAAATGCCGTAAGAACTGCCTTGACATACAGCGCCATTTATTGAAATCAGTCTGGGGAAGAACAAGGAGAAACAGCACAAGAGCAGATGAGGAGACTGAGCATATATACCCCTGGGCTGAACACGCTCACATTGTGTCAGGATAAAACAGTCTCTGATATGTAAAGATGATTATGTAAGGAATATGACTTTGTGGGAACGTCTTTGAAACTACAAGGAAGCTTTGTATTATTCCATTTCTATGCATGTCAGGAAAAGATTAGGTAAAAGTGAGTCTATTGGGTGTGAGGTTAAGCAAAGGGCGGAACTCTGTCTTACTGGAGGGGGTCGAAGGCAGTTGAAGGGGAAGAGGACCAAAGTGGTGTCTCTTTAAGAAACGACAAACTACTGCGACCTCGATTCAAAGACAGATTATTGAGTCCGGAAAGTCCAAAGAATGACATCCTATCTTCCTTTCCTGACCACTTTTCCTCGACTTTGGTGAAAAACACCATGGGGTTAAGATAAGATGAGAATGAATTCTATATTTGCAAAATTAAACACTAAAAAAACCAAAAGTTTTGTTCCAGTTGGAATCACACTGGTAAACAAGCTGTAGAATTTCTCCACACAACTGCACAAGTCACTTTGGAGCATGCATTTATATTTTTATGTATATTCATGTTTTTATCTTACTGTTTTATTCTGATCTTATTTAACATGTTTTATTCTCTCAACCTATGTCTCATACAACATTTCTTTTATGGTGTTTTTATTTTTATTTTTATCATGTGCTTAATGGACTGCAGCATTCTTTGTAAATCCCTTAATTTGTTTTATTTTCTCTATTTATGTGTTTTGTTGTGTCAAACTGATGGATACAATGATTCACAGACTGCAAAGCCAGTTTACTTGCGAGTACCAAAGTAACCTGTACTTTGTCTTACGGCCATGTCAAAAGAGGAATTTCTGGTCTTACATGGAACAGACAATAATGTTATCTATCTTACTGTGCTGTTTAATGCAGGATATAAACATGGATGCCCCACTAAAATCTGACTTCATTAACAAGTTTGCAGCAGAAATAGGCCTAAATAAAGGCTAAAGCTACACTAACAGTGGAACCTGAATAAACAGTGTCAATAATTACATTTGTGCATAAGTCTACTTACTGCACCTATGTGGTCATTCTTAAATCTACTTTGTGAATTTAACATCATCCACCTGCTTTTATAATAACACTTTAATCACAAATACACTCAAATCTGATTCAACTGCATTTCTTTTCCTGCTGAAGACACAGTCCACAGGTCACTGTTTAGTTTTATTAAGACATCTGTGACTGAAGGAGCCGAAAATTAATCCATGACACAACTATAGACTGTGAAGGTCTGACTAATACAAACAAGTGCTACAAGTATAAAATATGACGTCATATTAAGGCAGTTGTGGTATAGGACGATAACGTGCATCCTGTCATGTTGATTGTTTATTTTCAGGTTGGCCGATGATGCCACTGAGGTGTATTATGGTATGGCATTCTGTCCTCTGCTAAAGGAGAGACTAAAGGAAGTACAGAGACTCCTTTCCTTTGCATTTACAGAATTGAAATGGTTCTTATCATGGCTGAAAGTCACATACTTCTGGGTCATAGTAACCTTGCTTAGTTAAAAGGACTGTTCAGATGCCCAACAGTCTTCAGTGGAGGAAGTTTGTACAGGAATCAAAGTTCCTGACACGCAAATATACAGTATTCAAAGATTTGTGGATAAGGTAGAAATAAATGAGCCCCCAGAAAAAAGGAAAACACCGGACTTTCGGATCTTAATGTGAGGAAAATATATAAGTATTACAAAACGGCTTCATTCATAGTTCACTCTCTACTTCATTTAATTGTATAAACAGTGTTGCAGCCAAGACCACCTAAACTGAAACCAAGACCAGAGCGTGTCAGATCTAAACTGCGTTCCAATAGTGGATTAAGTTGGCTTTGCTGCCATCTTACGTGTCATTCCAGTTCACAGAAAACTGAGATGAACCCGATCGACCCTCGTATGGCTGGAGGGGCGAGTACACCAGACTGTAGTTTTGTATATCATCCACAATGCATTCACATTTGAGAACTGGTTCAAGGAAAATACATTTCTGGTTTGACGATGGCAGTCAGTAATAAGCATAAAGCGCTTGTTGTGGACAAAGAGAAGGTGAATACATTGGTGGTTGGTAGTGCAATTCATGTAATGATATGTTAGCACAGGAGGACAAACAGTACACAAGTATAAGTAGCAGAGAGGAACATATTTTTATTTGTATAATTCACTGTAATTCTGGACCTACAGAGTGTTTTTCAGTTACATTTGCCCGTGTTGATATTGTTGCTTGTTGGATCATTGAATAGCTATGATTGTGTTTATGTTGTTTTATGGTTATGGGATTTCTGTTTGTGATTATAGAAAGCAGGGCAGCACTGAACAAGACCAAGTGAGTAGCATTTATCCAACCACGTCCCCCTTCCCTCAATGCTCCATCACTGAGAGCCAAGAGGAACGGATCCACTACAGGAACACACCTCCAGACAAGACCTAAACATCTTCTTAATTCCTTATTTTTCTCCTCCTCAACTCCAGGACACCCCGAGGCTCAATGGTGACCCATAAGAATCAAGAACCAAGAACTGGGGAAGATGGACGAAGTACAATAGTGGAAAAAAGTTTTCGGACACTCTTAAAATTTTACGCAATCTCAAATATTATAATTAAATAAAAAAATATTTTTTGTGTTTAAAAGGTGTGGCTGCATCAGAACAAAAAATAAATAAATGCAAATGATTTTTTTTGTTGGCTGTTAACTAGAAAAAAATTATATAAATAAATTCTTGACAGTTTCAACATGTCATGCCCTGGATGTGTTTCATTATTGTGCTGAAACATCCAGTTTTCACCTCGATGTAACAGAGCACGTGCAATACTTGACAGAATTCAATGGCTTAACCCTTTATCAGGCGAGTGACCATTTTTGGTAATTCCCAAATACATTATTGTGGTCATGCCACTTTTCAACTGAAAGTATCAGCTCAACTCACTTTAACTCTATGTGACTTAGCTCTACCAGGATGCTATGGTTCCCCTGTATGTAAGATACTCCCTTAGCCTTACTGGTCGTCATAACAATGCAACGTAAACATGTTGTGACATCATCTTCAGAGTGACTGCAACTAAAAGAAAGGCAACAATAACAGAGGATTTTTTTTTCTGGCAAGAATATCATTGTTTAGACCAGGGGTGGGCAATCCTGGTCCTCAAGGGCCGGTGTCCCTGCAGGTTTTAGATATTTCCCTCTTCCAACACACCT
>JAPQRQ010000016.1:26952908-26968937 GCA_037367365.1 Apogon talboti
GGCTCTTCAAAAATATGTGGTCATATGACCAATTTCTTCTATGGTTTTCTAGAAACAAGGGGTGGCACTACTTCCCCGCTGGCACAAATCACCCCACTCTCCCCTATAGATAACAAGTGTACCTAGAATCAGAGATACTGTCACCCTCTTGACAAGTGGCAGGATAAACTTAATAAGGGACACTGTCAAGCACTGGGCCTTTGAGTTAACAACCTACATGTTCATCTGAGGACAGGCTTTTTACAAGGAAAGGGGTTTAAGAGGCTGTGCTTGATACTGTTAATAATTACCCTCAAGCAGCAGTTGAAGTGGTCTTTGAGCACATGAAACTTCTGCTTCTACTCTGTGATATAGGTTTATGGATGTTAAAGGGCAGTTTTAGACAGGTAAAAAGGATGAATACATCCTGCAGCTGCAATGACAGCCTCTCGTCCACATGTATGGTCACAATTCTATTTTTAAAAACTCTGGCTTTTGTGTGTGTCTGTGTGGACTGGGAAAATGAAAAGATTGGAAAACGATACATCACACTCCACTTTTCTGGTGTTTATTATTGCTTTGTGTAATGAAGCTGCACCTGAAACATCAAATCCAGGTGTTTAAATCAGTGTATGACCTGCAGTAGATCGAGGTCAGCACCGATACTTTTGGGAAACAGACTGCACCGGTAATATGGACAAAAACTTCCACAACCACAACCAACACTTAAGGGAATTTAAGTGAAAATTTGCATAGGATGTGGATTGGGTTCAAGCTCATTTTTTAGACCATGAAATGAACCTGGTAAAAAAAAAAAAACAAAAAAAAAAAAACCATACTACTCCTGACCAGAGAACTGACTGAAACCTGAGAAAATGAATGTCTTTAGGACCAAGAGCTTTTCAGTCCGTGACTCACACAAACTCACGTACACACACACACACACACACACACACACACACGCACACACAGAGAGAGAGAGAGAGAGAGCGAGAGAGAGAGAGAGAGGGGCTGTCGTCACTGGAGCCGCAGCAGCATCAGCATCACCGGAATGAGTAACAGTGCGCAACTTGGAGAAACAACTACACCGGAGACGCATTGGAGACGCATGACAGTCTGTTGACGCCGTGTTTTTCTACGAGTGTTTGTGTCCACCCATAAAAAGTCCGTCTGCTCAGAGGATTCATGAAGACGTAAAGGTGCCAAAAAAAGTGCCTGGGGACGCTCTTTGGGTTCTACCGGGAAAAAAAAGGGAGCCATGGATTATATGAAAACCCACAATACTTATCTCTCCATCGTCATTTTGATAGGTGAGTAGTCTAAACTTTACTCCATTGAGCCACGCTTCAACTTTTCCTCCATTCAGCCCTTTTCACTTTTCTTTTTCTTTATTTTTTTAAACACCAATTAACCAACAGTGTGGTAGTAATTACACTGTGCTTTTCTCACAGCACAAAAATGATAACTAACTGGGTTAAAGTTTAATGTCACCACCTTTTACCCACATGCACCAGGTGTTTTTGCATCCACTTAGAAACCAGGCGTCATATTCTCCTGAGGAACACATGTGAGATTGATTTACATTCATTTACACTGCAGTAAAGCCAGAAGACTTGGCACGAGGTCTCTGCTTTTATAACTCTCAGTGGGTATGCTAGCGCAGTTTGTAGTGAGTTCAAAAGCAGTAATGAAGGCTGTTTTTACTGATGGACAATCTAGGGATATGTGTTTTACATTGATAAATTAAGTTTTAAGAGTTGCCTTCAGTGTAAAAGGGTGTGAAGGGTCTATATGTAGTATTTCTCCTTGATGCCAAAGACGTCATTGTATTAGATTCTACAGATATGAACTGAATTTATTCACACCAGCCATCAGACAGTGACCAAATGGGATTAGAACCATTAAGAAGCTACTTTTAGGGTCAAAGAAAGTGACAAAGTGATAAAAAGCTAGAGGCACTGTTATTGTTTTCACTACTGGACACAGCTGTAAATGTAAAGAACAAAGTTTGATGCTGAAATGGCAGCGTTTCTTCTACACGGTTAAGGTTGATTCTGAGGCTTATGAAGGTATGAAGTTATTATGTCAGAAACTGTGACACTTCTGATGATTCCAAACAGATATTTTGTGCAGCTATTGACAACACAAACAGGAAACAGAGGTCATTTGTGGCTGTTTTCTGTCTAAAAACAAGCTATGCTAACAGATCTATAATGTAAACTATCAGCTGATGCAGCACGTGGAGATTGTAAGACTCAGTATTATTTTGACTGACTGTCAAAGTAAGATGAACATTTGATGATACCATAATACAGATGTGTGGAAACAATGAAGGTTGATGTTCTATTCTGTGAGTGATACAGTCCGTGGACACACAGCATAGATTTGTTGGTGGTTTTGGTCCTAAGTGTATTCTGATACTTTCCCCTGCTGTTGAAAGTTTTGAATATTAAAACCACATTTAACCCCTTTAAAAGCCAATGTTAAATGTCAGATACTATTGCCTTGGGCTGGCTTATATAAAGACTGTTATCTTGATACTATGTAGTGTCACAACTATGGTGATAATTTTCCTTTTTGTTGGATTTATTTTCTTTACGTTCACAGGTATGGGTTGTTTTTACTTAATTTTACATGTGCATTCTTTTAAGGTGAAAACACTGCTGTTCTGACCATAAATACTAGTTCATAACCTTAAATATCTGCCTTTAACATTTTCATTTTGTTGAAGAAGACGCACATTATGCTCATTTTCTTTATTCTCAAAACATTAAATAACAAAATGAACAACCACATCACACAGTTTGTGTGTTTTGGACTCGTTGCATTTTTCATAAATAATTTAAAAGCACAAGTGACCTTGTAGTTTATTCAACTTTCACTCAGGACCATAAAATAGACTTTAAAGATATACAGATTTGACATTTGTCATAATAATTCTCCCTGTTTACTGATGACATTTTTTCATCATGTTGCCCAACTGGTACAGTGTTTACCGGAAGGGGTGTTAGTGCTTTCTGCTGACCGAATCAGATCAGGCTTAATGTCATGTGAAAGGAGTGAGTGTTAGGGTCAGAGTTATGTATAACTAGTAGAGACATGACATGTGGGCATAGAAATTATGATGTCCCCCATAGCATGCACTCGTCAACCAATACTTGGAAGGAAATACACATAATCTTTCCTTTACCCTCTAATGTGCCGCTGCATGATTTGTCTTCTGCTGAGTATTTATTGCATGTGCGTCGCCAATTAGGATGATGAACCCATTTAATCCAATGTGGCCTCGTTTGTAAAAGGGCATTGGGTACTTGAGAAGCCCCACCTCCCAGACAACAGGAGGAGCTCCTTTGAGCTGTAGGAGCCACAGTGACTAGACCGGTGTAAGTGGCTCGCACTGCAGTCAATCCTAGTGACAGGAGAAAACCCAGAGAAAACCCTGCCAAAAATCACACCATTACATCAGCCCCCTCCTCTGCCTCCTGCCTTGAGTCAAGTTGAGGCGAGCCGAGCAGCGAGGGGGTGACAGTTCTCTCATGTCTCTTAGCGCCCAAAGGAGTTGCAACCTGTAGAGATGAAACACTTCTTGTCAGCTTCTCATAGCCAGTAAGAGTTTAGAATACGTGAGTGGTCCTTTTACGGTATGAGCGAGATGCAGGGTGGTGTTGCCGCTTTGACTTTTCCCTACTGTGCCGTTATACGTGTCAGGTCAGGAGGGTAAATTTTATAGGGTTATCCATCTTCTCTAATGTCTGTACTGCTTTTAAGTTGATCCATCTTCAGACGTGAGTCAAAAGTTGATTTAAGGTTGTGTTCTCCTGGAAGGTTCCATTGCTTTTAGTTGTATAGCTTCTATGCAGAGCGGCACGGTATGAAAGGCATATCCTGATTATTTTCACAGCACTGCAAATCAAGTATATTTCCTTGATGATAACAGGTTATTCACAGATATGTAATCATTTTTGCACTGTGTATTTTAGTTAAACTTAACACAGAAATTGAAACTAGATTTAAAAAATAACTAGCAGCTTTCATTTAACGTATTTATACAGTATCTCTTTTAGTATTGTAGCCTTTTGTGATTATATAATTGCACAAGCTGACATTGCACTTAATTCTACAACTGTAGTTTTAATATATAAGATATATGATGATGTTTTTAATCAAGTTGATAGTTGTTATTTCATGTGTTTTTCTTCATGGTGTTCTCCTGGCTGTTGTCAGGAAAACAGAGGTGACTAATTTTATTAATAAAGGGGCTATATGTAGTACTTTCAAATATTCAAAAATGGCCTAAATTTAACATTACAGTCTTTAGTATGAAGCTCTCTTAAGTTCTGTCAAAGATGTCAATGTATTGGCATGAACTGCATTTATATACATTGACGGGCTGGGGGATTTATGTGACCACTAGAGGGAGTAGTGAGTCACTCTTTCTGTCCGTCATAGTGAGGTAAACTAACACCACGGGCCTTTGACCAAAGCATCAGAAAGTTACGAGATGGGATGAGTTTGATGAGTTTGATACTGAAATGGGTGAGTATGATGATGAGGTTTATGAAGGTATAAAGTTAGTTGTATATGATGTCATTATTTTTGCTAAGTTGCCCTTTGTTGATTGAGCTAAGCTAACAGAGCTACAATGTAAACTATCATCAGATGCAGCACGTGAATGTTATATGACAGTTATTCTGGCTGTCAAAATAAATGGCTGAGTTTTAGTTTGATGAAAAAAACTTGATGATACCATGTTACAGATACAGTATGTGTAAACAATGGCCTTTATTCTTCATATACATATTCAGTGAGTGATACAGTCTGTGGGTATATAGTGTTGATTCGTTTCAGTAGTCCTACATGTGACTCCCACTGCTGTTGAGAGTTTGGAATATGAAGCCTATACAGAACCCCTTTCAAACAATAGTTGGTTTCAAAGTGACTCATTGCACATGTTTTTGTAATGTGATGCCGTACAGTAAAGACCTGTGGTGGTATTGCTGTTGCCCTTTTAGACTCTACAACAGTTTTCTTCTTCCATTTCTTAACATCACTGCGAAATGATAGGCTTATTCTTCTTCCACAAAAGGTAAACGCGTCGACGCCGCATGCCTTTGCAAGAAAATGCATTTTTCTACACTGACTTATGCCATAATTTCTAATCATTTCTCTGACTCCACTGCTACATGTGTCTGCAAAACAAGGACTGGAAAGGAGACTTTTAGATTAGTTTGCAATTTCGCACTGAAGTCTGGGGCCTGACTGAGAATGTGTGTGGGTTATATACTTCAATTTTCATTGTTATTGAAGGTGTTGACTGACAGAAACAGAATCAGAACATTACAGATTCATACTGAACTGGTGCAGCTTTTAGTTAATGTCTGCAAAGGTGTGACTGCAATAAAAATGGGCTCCTCAGACGTAAATATTGCTGCGGTCGTGGTAGTAACTGAAGGGTCTGTTTTGATTTCTGATGAAGCAGCAGGAATCGTCAAACAACATTAACACCGTGTATGTTCATGCAGCTTTAATGATTCCTCTCAAGCGAATCATCTGTGTTTATTTTGCGCCTTTCGGTCCCCACACCTCTCTATGAAAGTTAAAAAAGAAGTATCTGATCTGTACTTAATCAGCAGCGTCTGAATCTCATTACTTTGGGCAGTGCACACTTAGACTCACACTGTGTCAAAACAGTTCAATCGGCCCATTACTTGCCTAATTCAGTTTATCTCAGCGCGGACCATTAAACGTTTATGCTTTGATAAATTTTCTAAACACCTTCCACATTTACATTATATTTAAAGTCACTTAAGTCAGATTAATCCTGTTAGTTGAATTTAGACATGAAATTTAACCTGAGATAATGGTGTAAATGGCAATATGCACAACTTTATTTTTTCTCCCACATCAAACGAAATGCTGAAGGTTGACCCTGACATAACCCAGAGCTTCAACAGAGGAGCTTTAAGGCATAAACTGATAAGTGTGAGCCTCAGACGTGGCTGGGAATTAGATGTTTATACCCCGGAATACCTCAGGAGTCAGAGTTGGCTGCTCTGTGAGGTTAATATGATCATTTAGTTTTGGGTGATATGTCAGAGAATATAAATGCACTATGTGGTTTCTGTATATTTTCGATAACCTCACTGTTTCATCCTGTCACATTGAGTTGTCTCATTAGATTCTCTGTGCGAAATGCTGCAAAATTCTGGCCATGATCATGAAAAGCATATATTAGGATGCCTTTAGAGTCCTTAAACTCGGTATTGTCATCCTTTCTGTTTAATACAAAGATGCCACTGATAGTTCTAATAGTCCTTCATAGATTATTCAGTACGTACTGTTGCTGTCTGATAACCATCAGACCTTATGACAGTCTTTTAAGGTAGAATCTTGATCCTTAATTTTCTCTCTTCTTGTAAAATGTAGGTACAGTACAAACAAACTCTATTTTCCCTGTAGTTCCTCTCTAGTTTGTGGAAGCATAAAATGTGTGTTTTGGCCCTTTGTTGTTATTTGACCAGAAAGTCATTGTTGCATCATTTTGGACCAATATTATTACAAATTGAAACAGATGTTTAATTGACACGGTCACATGACCGAAAACTATAAATATGATCAGCATTTTCAGGCTTTTCAACTTGTTTTCTTTAACCCATAAAGACCCAGTGCAACTTTTGTGGCAGTTTTCTCTAACCTTTCTTAAGTGATTTATCACCATTTATTCTAATATTATCCTCTGTATTTTGCATTTTTTAAGTGTATATCATATATTTTCCTATGTTTAATTTACTGAACATGTAGATGTTCATTAAAATTCAGATTAAAGTTGAGGGATATTTTATAAGAAACGTGACTTTTTCAGCAAAGATATTAATAACTATGTAAAATCAAGCATTTCCATCCACTGTCATTGATCCAACTCCATGGGTTTTACTGGTGAATCAATGTTATAGTAGATGACGGTGTTTCCATGGTAACTACGGAGCCTCTAAACGTCCAAATGGGTCATATCTGATGACCATGAAAAGATGAAAAACTGTATTTTATACCAATTATTTACATGTATCGATAGGATTAGTGGATGAACAGGTATTAAACATTTTAGATCAGTAGATGCTTTTGGTCGCCGGTGGTTGTTTGGGTCTTTACGGGTTAAAATTGTTGAATCTTTCCCACTTATCTTGGCTTTTAGTGGAGACTTGTTTGTTGAACATCTTTTTAAATATATACAGGACCTACCTCTATCTTTGCACTATATGCGCTAATGGTTTTTATACTTTAATTATTGTTCTGTTTACTATTTGGTGTCACACTATTTGTACAGATCTATGTTTTTATACATACACTTATTCTAAAACACGTGAGATCTAAGGTTAAGAGACAAATTCTTAATTATCCACCTGCTATAAAACAGGGTGATGAGAGCGTTTCCTGTCATGTCCTTGTCGTTAAGCTGTTTGATGAGTATCCAGTGTATGTTGCTCAGGTGTAGTTGGAGTGTTAGGATGTATCTACAGCTGGCATAAGGGGCGGAGGCAGCAGATCAAAGCAGTGTCACTCTGTTGGTGGGATAACGGACAGATGAGCCGACAGCTGTGAACGTTGCACTTTCAAGGACAACCACAGGACAGGTAAAAAGCCTGAAGGTCTTTGTAGGAATATTTTTGCACCCTCGTCTTAAAAACAGCAGCAAAAGTCAGAGAACATGATGAAAAAGACAAGTGAGACAGAGGCAAAAATGACATCAAACTGACCATTTGTAAGTAATTTAAAAGAGGAGAGAAACTGAAACACTGTGGTGCAATGGTTTTTCCCTGAGGCGATACTAAAGAGGCATCAAAACCATAAAGAGAATAAAGGATTCATTCATGCTGCTGTGTTGGGTTTGCAGTTTTCAGGCCAGGACACTTCATGCTTTTGCAGATTTGACAGTAAATGTAAACAAAAAAATGAATGCCCTCCTTTGTCTCATGTTTTATGACTAATATTGGAGGTCAGTCCTCATACAGAAAGCAAAAGAACAGATAATGATTATCTGGAATAAGGAAAAGCCTAGATCATGCTCTGAAGGCTTTTAATTTCAATTATAACGCAGTACTTATATTAAATATTAATTACTGATTTAGTCAACAACGAATCATTAGTTTGTATCTCTAATCGCTTAATTATGTTGTGCTGGTGTTTTTCTGTTTACCACTGTCTCTCTTTATGGTGTTTTGGACGGACAAAACAATCTACTGAAGACCTACAGCTGGGGTGTGACTTTTTGTGATCTGCATATTTGAAGACGATGACATGGTTAGCACTGTCATTTCATAGCAAGAAGGTCCGTGGGTCTTTCCGTGTGGAATTTGCATCTTCTCCCAATGTCTGCATGGGTTCTCTCCTCCCACCGTCCAAAGACATGCACATTGATAAGCAGTGTTGTGCAAGTTAAGTTTATTAGCACTGTTAAGAAGGACCACATGCACATGTTCGCTGCATTCTTCAGTGATTTTACTATATCCTGCGGCTCTGTCTGTGTTTGTGGACAGCACCACATGTAGGCGTGGCATACGTATTACAGTTGTCCCTCACCATAACGCGGTTCACCTTTCGCGGCCTCGCTGTTTTGCGGATTTTTTTAGTGCAATTTTGCATGCTTTTTTTTCACAGCGTATGAACACGCATTGTGTTCTGCGTCCTGATTGGCTAAGGGGCTGTAGACCATTGTCAATCAATCTCCTCCGTGCCGTGTCTCCTGTACAGTACAGAATGCTTGCCAAATTTACATAAATGTTCGATCGCTACCAGTGTGACTCTGAATTGCTGTATGTTTGACAGTTTGCAAGAGGGAAATGTAAGAAAATGTTAATGCCTGCCTGAGAAAAGTCTATAAAGTGTGTGGTGAGGGGTTTTACAGCCTTAAAACATATATAATAATTGTAAAAAATAAAGCTGACTACTGCCTATTGCGGGTTATTTTTAGAACGTAACCCCCGCGATAAACGAGGGACCACTGTACACCATTATAACCTGGACGCGGATATTTCTTGAAACGATACGTGTATGGACGCAGAATTTTTAGAACCCGCTAAAACAAAAATGCCACAAGCGTTGTCGTCTGGACGTAGCCTAAGTTTAATAGCCTTAATAAAATATATTCTTTAGATCAGGTCTTTTTTGAATGGTCATGACATGTACAATTTTACTGATCCCTCCACAGTCAAAATAATGTTGAATAAATGCACTTCACTGCCTAATCCAAACCACATGGTCCAAAATGGAACCTTTGGATGGGTCTTTCAGGTGATTTGTTGACATAATATGTGAAGTGAGGAGTTTTTGATGACGTTCCAGTTGTGTGAACTGACGAGTGGTTGGTTCATTGGTTCAGTTTGTCAAACCTCCAGAGGTTGGTTTTAGAATGTTGCCCTATATAGTGCGTGTTTGTCTCAGTATTTATAGACTGGAGCTCACCTGTTACTGTGAAATCCTGTCTTGATATTCTGTGTTTTCTCTGGTTATTAGAGATGACACCAACAGAACCACGCAGAAACACACAGCAGAAATTCTCCATTCGCTTGTGCCTTTGTATGTGTGTGTGTGTGTGGGAGGGCTTCAATCTATTTGTTGTCGTATGATGTTATTATTACTTGATAAATTGTAAAATTATCACATTTCTCTATTGATGTATTTATAATTTTGTACAGGCCCAGTAACAGACATATCTTCTCCATGACCGTGATAATTAACTTTAGGTTCTGCCTGTTCTGAAGCTCCTCTTCAACTCTCAGGTGTGTTATATTCTGTCTGTGTTGTCTTTTTGTTCCATAAGTTCTCAGATTCTCACTGAAAAATAACTCCAGCACTGAGTTGAATCAGGGTAAGATCAGAGTAAAAACAATTTAATCATAATATTCATCATGTGTTTTAATAATCCATTTAGCACTAGTATAGAAATATGAAAAAAATACCAAAGAAAAGAACAAAAAAGTAAACAAAAAGGTTTGTTTTTGTGGAGTGACTGCTCTTGACACCCCATTGGATTTGTTTTGTGACCCTCCCTTCTCGCTCGAGACCCATTCAAGGGATGTTTTGGGTTTTTAGTGTGTAATCTTTTCTTGTCTCTCCATATACATCACATGCAGCTAAAGAACGCTGTCAGCTGATGGTTTAAAGCTGTTAATATCCACATTAGTTTCTGTCACTGTGATAAACACACAGGCTCACACAGAGATCTGTGGGCTTCATAACTTATTTGGTGATTATCTCATGCCACATTTATCTGTGAAAATAACATTTATGTTTTTCAAGAGATGATCCCACTGGGTTTGTTTGCTGCTGCCGTTCACTTTGTTCAGCTCACTTTGAAACTAAATAAACTCACAAACAAGCATTATTTAAGCAAAAAACAAATGACAGTCATGTTCCTGTTAACATTTATGTTCAGCTTATCTCATTGCATTGTTCCATATATTTTCAGAGGCTCAGGGTTCAGGTTCTGGTTTGGTGTTTTACACATAGGTGCACACGTGTATTTTATCAAGTAAAGTTTGTGTGGTTGGCTTAATTTTCTTCTCTATGCAGTGTAGCATTAAAAGTATGCTCCAAGTTCATCCCAAAATGAAATAATAGTCTTGTTTTTAGTAACGTCTATCTTTAACCACATGGTTAAGACAGACTGTTCACCACAATTTTTCTGGTTCATTTTAAAACCCTAACTATGGCGCCATCGTCTCTATCATTAATGGGGAACAGTAACAATGAGAAACTTACTTATCACTGTCCTTATTTATAATGTTAACCTTCAATTTCCATTAGAAGTACTGAGAGTTGCTGCATCTAAAACTATTCACTATCTCATTCACTATCTCTCTTATGATACTGTATTGATCTGCAGTAGCAGGGTTTCAGAACTCTGCAGACTAGGATGTTGAGTCAATAAAAAAAGAAAAGAAGGAAAGAAAGAAATGTATTAATAATAGTCTCAATTTATCCAATAAATATGGAGGTTCATGTTGAAAATAATTAAATATGCAGATAAATGAGTGAATGAATGATTGAATAACTTACTGATGATGCATTTTCTCTTTTCATAATTTCTGACTTCTTCCTAATTCACTGATCTGAATTTCGTTGTCTTTTAAAATCAATAAGTTGCACATTTTGTCTGAGGCAGAGGCACTAAATGTGAGACTCACGAAGCAACCACGAAACAGTGAATAGTGAATGAAAACCATCAAAACTAAGAATAAAACCGTATAAAATATTAGTTAAAGCAAAAAACAGACCATTAACAAGGATGAAACATTAACAGAAATGAATACAATACCTATAAACAAAAAAGGAAAGGGAAAATAAGAAATAAACAAATATATACAGGTGACTGAGACTTTTATTTTTTGATTTTTAACTATAGTATTGCATGATTTGTTCAATTTTTTTTACACTGGCAGCTTTGGTTCTCTGGTTGATATTCTCTCTCATTAAAATGACTACTGATTAAAATAGAATGCGTAAAATGTGGGCCTTGTTGTTTTTCATGTCCTGTGCATTTTCCGACATCTGTGCAGTGTATGGTCTTTCTTTACGTGACAAGAACAAGTAATGCTGTGTAAAAGGAAATTTCACGGATCTCCATTTGCTTGTGGTGCAGAATGGCTTCAGGGTGAATTAACATTGTTGAACAGAAACAGGCCACAGTCACAGGAAAGAAAAGGACAAAACAGAGCGAGTCAGATGTCAAAGAGTCAAGGTCATATATGCACATTTATTATGAGACTTTCGTCTTTGGAGTCTGTATTCTGGTTAATGCAGTAACTGCTGTCACACAGTGCAACCACAACTCTTAACTAAAGTATAGACGGAGATTTAATGAAATAATAAAATTCCAGGGGAGGTTTGATGTCTTTGGTGGAGCATGAAAACAGGCAGTGAGACGGATGTTGTTCCTGCTTCTACTCTGACTGAAATCATAAACAGGATGACTTTTTGGCAGTTCTGTTCTTCAAACAGCATTGTTGAATCAGGAAAGTATATTTGACCTTGTGTTTTCAATTTCTTTGTATTGTGGATAACACTGCTGTCGAAAAGTATCAGACTTATGTCGCTGGTAGCAGATTGGCCGTTCCCATTCAACAAAGCAGAGCAGTGAGTCGTCCAGAGAACAGAGGCGGCTCTAGTCGGTCACAGTGGCGTTCCGGCCTACTTTATGTCCCGATACTGAGCTGATGCTCAACACACATGAGGGACGTGTGTACATACTTGAGGACGCCGCTGTTCGCTTTCAGAGGATGAAGGTTGGATCACCATGCCAACTCTCAGTCAGTCTCAGTCAGTTTGACTTTGTGGTTAATCCTTTATAGGTCACTCATAGAAATACTCTGAAATTCAAATTTTCAACCTTTGTGTGTTATTGGAGGATTAACAATTTATTACTTTTATGGAATTTTAAAAATTTTTTTATTGTTATGTAGAAAATCAATGAAGTTATATTACCATATTACCATTATATTACCATATTTGGTTCCCTATCCACAAGTGAAAAAAAAAATTCCAAGAAATATATATATAGAAAACACAAGAAAAACATATGTAAGGTGAAAAGAATATCACTTTTAGGACATTAGACCAACATAAGTGCTGATCCAGACACCTGTCAACATCCACATTATCCCTTTACACATCATTACTTACATTAGTACCATTACTTCATGGTACCTAACAAAGCAGTTACGCTCACTGTTCATGCAGAGGTGGACCTTACAGACCCTGTAGACCACATTGGACCTGAGATTGTTGCCTCACTGTAACTGTTGCTGTCACTGTCTTGTACTGTATGTGGAAATGAACAAAAATAGTCACTTGCCCGATAAAGGGTTAAAGATGGAAAGTGGCTCAGTTCCCCTCACTTCATACGATGTTGTCTAGACCTACTAAAGTCCAGACTCCAGATTTTATGTTATGTCTGCAATAGCAGGGTGTCATCTTCTGCGACAGTGATTTGGAGTTTAATCAATGACAGTGGATGGACACACCTGTTATTGATATTTGATATTTGTTGAAAATGTCACTTTTTCTTCAGTTCTCTTTGTTCATGATTTAATAACCTTTGATTTTACTCTGAACTTTAATCATGTCAACATGATCAACAGATTAAATACAGGAGAATATTAATTTACACTGAAAAAACAACGCTAAATACAGAGGATAATATAATAATAAATGGTGGTAAACCACTTAAGAAAAGTTAAATAGAGAAAAAAAATAATTTGGTAACTGCCACCAAAGAAGCACTGGGTCTTTGCATTTGATTTATGTGTATATTTGTTTTCATCTGATTTAAGTGTCCACTGTGAGCAGGACGTGAAGTATCTATCCTCTGTGGACAATTGAAACCACTTCGTTGATTTAAGGGAAATTCATAAATAAACAGAAATGTTAGAGTGCAGTTGTTTTTTTTGTCAGTATTTATGTCTAAATAATGTTGATTATCTAAAGCCAATGCCGATTAGGATGTATTCACCCTAAATAAGTATCAATACATTTGTTTATTGTTATTATTTTCATTTTATTTTGTGTTATGATAAGTGTCACTTCAAAATGCAGGTTTCCACAGAAGGACACCTCCAGTTTATTATTCAGTCCTGTTTTCTGGATCACAGCAGGGACAGTAAAGGTTATGACACCGCACATGGATGAAAATGCATTGCACATCACTTGAAATGAAATCTCTTTATCATCACTCCAAGCTTTTAGTCAATGCAGCTCTCCTGAACATCACATGCTCTGTTTTTGTGTAAGCCAACTTGTCTCAAGTCACCTTGAATTAGGATGCTTATTAGCTTTTATGTATGCTGTCTTTTATCACCATATTTATATGTGGTTATTGGGAAGGAGGAAGGGGAAATCACACAGGACGGCTGGAAGTCAGGGTGTTTTTCCTGAGAGAGAGCGAAAAAAAGAATGTCTGAGGAGAAACTGCATACGGTATACCAGTTAATTTAAGTCAAGCTGCAACCAATTAAATCAAAAATTGAATTATGGGGCTTAATTCTTTGGAAATACCATAAGACTGATTCGCTGGACATGAATGGATCTTCTGAAGTGAGTCTGAATAGAAACACAGATGGGGGTGTAGCAGTCATACACACATTTTGACGTCAACTCGCTCATCAAAAGCCTGATACAATAGCGCTGCTTCTGTGAACCCGGTATACACAAATATCTGAGGAGCTTAACGGACATGAAACAGCATCTGTAAAGGGGTTTATGGAGTATCAATATTTTATAAACTAACAGCAAGGGGAAGTTGAGTGCCAGTACACACTGAAGGCTACCAAAACACCAGCGAATTAACGCTATGTATCCACAGACTGTATCACTCACTGAATAAAGAATAAAGTCATGTGCTGTTGTGTCCTTGGACACTTCACCCACCTTGCCTCCGGTGCTGCTACTCACAAACGGTGACTGTTAGGTGGTGGTTGGAGGGGCCGTTGGCTTGTATTGGCAGCCATGCTTCCGTCAGCCTACAAACATAGCTGACCACCACTAGAGTATGAATGTGAGAGCGAATGAATAATGGGTCCATTGTATACGCTTTGGGTATGCGTTA
Organism: Apogon talboti; assembly: GCA_037367365.1. Lineage (NCBI taxonomy): Eukaryota > Metazoa > Chordata > Actinopteri > Kurtiformes > Apogonidae > Apogon > Apogon talboti. The sequence goes on from JAPQRQ010000016.1 coordinate 26,967,487, forward strand.
ATAGAAAAGCGTTATATAAATCTAATCCATTATTATTACCCCCACCAAGGAGGTTAATGTAATCACCAGGGTTTGTCGGTCTGTCTGTTTGTTTGTCTGTCTGTCTGTTTGTCTCTGTGTTAGCAACATAACGCAAAAAATTATGGACGGATTTTAACGAAATTTTCAGGAAAGGAACAGGCGAGTCGATTTTGGGGGTGATCCAGGATTTTTTTATGGCATTTTCAGTTGAATAACCTCTCAGCTGGCATGTCTTATTTTCTGTTGCTATGTAACCCTCTCAGCTGGCATGTCTTGTTTATCTGTTGCTAGGTAACCCACTAAAAGGGTATTATATGTTACAGCAGCATGGTGGGGAGTTCAACTGAGCTGCCTTGGCAGAGTCTGTGCTTTTCTAGTTATTATCTATTTTTTTATGTTTGAAATTAGATATACTACATATGTCCCCTTTAATTGACGGAAAAGTTCAGCTGTAATTAATTCTATCCATGAATGCTATGGTTCTACTTCCTGTGGAGGCCAATCCAACAGCTCGCAGAGTGATAAGCAGGAGATACCGCCAGCCTCTCATTTACCACCTGCTGGGATATCAGGCTCTCAGTCAGCTTCAAAATAGATGTGGACTCCTCTGATTTCCCAGAAGTTTTCACTTCGTCATCACATCCCCTGTTTCATACTGAATTAGGTCTGAGTTTCGCCCATCTCTTCACGGTTAAAAATGGTTGACCCAAAGTGCTGACTTGAACTTGAACGAAAGCCAAAAGGTCCATTGTTACGGACTTAATGTTTCTGTCCAAGTCTGACATTTTTTAACCCACTGTGTTGAAAATGAGGAATATGGGAATAAAAAGTTTCAGATGGAAGCGTAGAATGTTTTTGCTTCCTGATGAAAGGTTTCTGTCATCAGCTTTGTCACATTATGTTTTCATATTGGCTGCTTTAAACACACTGACGACTCTTTTATAATGCCATTGCATGCGTTTGAGGATGGATTGATGTGTTTTGAGACTCACTCCATCCTCTTTTGAACATTTACAACTCAAAACATAACATATCCCTGTCAAGGACCTCAAGTCGCTGTGTATGTCTCTTTCCTGTCCAACGCCGACCATATAGTCAGATTTATACGGTATTGACTATTCCCAGCTGCAAATACTGTATGTTTAAAGGATGGAGGACTGTTCTAAGTTTTATTGTTCCATCCATTTAGATTAAATTAGTCTTGATGTTTGATGACATACAGTTGTGCAAAATTAACCCATAAAGACCACGACCAAAACCATCTACTGATCTAAAATATTCAATAACTGTTGATCCACTAATCCTATCAATGCATGTAAATAATTGGTGTAAAATGCAGTTTGTCATTTTTTAATGGTCATCAGATATGACCCATTTGGATGTTTAGAGGCTCCGTAGTTACCATGGAAACACCGTCATCTTCTACAACA
>JAPQRQ010000016.1:26982858-26994644 GCA_037367365.1 Apogon talboti
TATAGTGCAATTAGTGATTTATTCAGCTGATCTTATTTTATTACTTTTAGATCCATGTTAATTAAATTGAAATGTATTGTAGTTTGTTATGTATGTTGTTAGCTCTACATTTTATTAAACATTAAATGGATGTTCCAGTGTGAAAAGCTTAAACATATGGCATATGATATTCTTGTTTGTTCTTGTAAAGGTTTTCATTGTCTTCTTGTAACATCTGGCATTAAATCTAATAAAATCTAATGTAATTATAACAAATAACTTGCAGTATGTGTATGAGAAAATTAAATTAGACCTCTTTGAATTGCACTGATGAGGAAATAGAATTTAAACAATGCTGTTATTGCAACATAAAACTATAAAATATAAATAAAGAAAAATATATGCCTAACTGTAATTTTTGTTAACTGAAGCAGTTTTGCTCAAGTTGCTTGTGTGTGATATTTTCCTGGAATCCTCTTCACGTCTTATTGGTAAATGCGATTCACAACAAATTGTGTTTTTATTTGAGTATTGAATGACTGCTCTACAGTTACGTTATTATCAGCACTGGCACCTGGATGTAGACCGAACAGAGAAACTGCTTTTGGATGCACAGAAGAATGTGGTACATCGGTATTCTAGGAATGTTGGGTCATGAATGGGATTTCATATGAACTTGTTGAGTCTGGAAAGTTGATTTCATTACAGACAAGCTTTATGTGTTTGCAGATTGTCTGTCATTCAGGTGGTGGGTTATCGTAAAAGTCGAACTTGAACTGGAGATTCTGAGAAGTGATTAAATGTTGGAAAGAGGCCGAATAAGGTGAGGACAATGGAAGTGAATGTCCAGATGTGAATGTGAGACAGGAGTAGTATAAGGACAGACCACCATTAAGAACCGTATGAGGCTCTGGGGTCATTTGTTTGGGGTTTTATACGACTTTACTTTACCAACAGCATTTTTAATAATGAGCATCATAAATTGGTCACATAAATCAGTTTACTGCCAAAAAAAGACATCTTTTAGTGTTTTTTTTTTTTTTATTTTATTTTGGATTTTTCATAGGACAACAATACAGCTACATACTTACAAAACAAGATGACCTCACCGACCCACAACAACAGGGCCAGAGACAACAGACAACAGACAGACAGACAGACACCCGACAGACACACACACAAAAAAAACCCAAACAAACAAACAAACATACAAAACCCCAGACAGATACACTGACAGAGACAGGACAAAAAACAAAACAAAACAAACCCCCCAAAAAACAGACATATCTTTCAGTGTTTAATATCATCAGGTGCCTTCACTTCTACATCACCCACAACTTCGACTTAATGTCTTGTTTAATGACTTCTGTCTCAGATGTAAATGGCAGAACAGACACAATAGTAGCACTTCCCGAATATTAAAAATACAGTGCCTGTTGTAGCATTCAGCGCTTGATGATGATGATGATGATATTTTTTTGTTTGACTTTTTAACCATCATCAAATGGACAAAGTAACCTGACACCATTTAACTTTTCTACAAGGACTTGAGAACAGACTCTTCCAGTTAATGACAAGACGCTGCTTTCCTCTTTTATATCTGACAGTCTAGTTTCATCCTCACTCTGTCACTGGGGAAGCTTTTATTTGGAAATGAGAGTAATGCATCTCTTTTTTATTGTTTTTTTTTTCATTTCTCTGCTTCTGTTTGCTGCAAAGTGTAACTCAATAATAAAATCTCATTATTTCATTTTAACCAAGATGGATGCACACCAGAGTGGTACATAGCAAAGCAACAATAAACCTGCTGATGCCTCTCCATACTGAAAAGGCAGAGGATTTTTATATGTTCCACACAAATAACAGACAGAATTTCCACTGCGGTTTGAGGTTTACAATGTGGTGTATTCAGAGCTTCACTTAGTACTGCACTCTATCACCTCTTGAGCTTTATCCTGTTCTTTTTGGTAAGGTTAATGCATGTTCTGCCACTGAAGTCAGGCAGCTGTACGTCAGTGAATCTGTGTTCTCGCACCTCGTACATGACTGACTTTTTTTCAGGTTCTCCATATAGTAAGAGTAGACCAACCTAATTAACCAGCTCCAACAGGATGTTTCACAAACTATTGGTTTTGGCAGAATAGAGTAAATGTTCCTGACTTCAAACTGTCAGAGAGTAATGTTAGTAAAAATGTCAGCCTTATATCTTCATTCGTTTTTCAGAATCTGAGGCTTTGATTGGGGTGTGATAAAAATGAGTGTTACAGAAAAATATGTCAAGGTCAATAAATCATTACTTGTGAACTCTTCGTAATAGATGCCTGAAATTTAGCAGAATTGTAATGAGGTACAAGATGTGTTTAACTTCTGTAAAAGATGGTCCACACTCCCATTATTGCCAAATTACAGCTGAAAACTGAAAAAATCACATTTGTGCTTCAGAGCAATTTTGACTCAGAGTACCTCCTCACTGAAGTACAAAATGTTTTTACAGAAGAAAAAATGATAATTTCACACTTATTTCAAACAGACCTCACTCATGTATGACAGTGCCTAGCATAAAAATGATTATATAACTAAAAACAGCAGATCTGCACTAATATATGCACAAAACATGAAGCTGATTCCTATATAAAATCTCCACCTGGATGCAACAAATAGTTCAGATCCTTCCACTGGATAATTACTGCAATGATTAATATTTTTATCCAATGAATTGCCTTTTTAACCCAGCTACTTAAGGGCGAAGGCGGGGTACACCCTGGACAAGTCGCCAGTTCATCGACTTAAGTAGCTGGGATAGGCTCCAGCGACCCCTGCGACCCTAGTGAGGATAAAGTGGGTTCAGAAGATGAATGAATGAATGAATGAATAATGCCTTTTTCTTTCATTTTAAAGACCCGTCTATCGGTCAGTCTCTAACCTCTATCCATGTTCATCCTTCTCTTACCTCAGTTGATCTCATCTCATCTAAATTGCAGTGACTGAAGCTCGTGCTGTTATTTTACAGACTTTTACACCACAGTGTTACTTTTGCACCATCGAGTTCCCAGAATCCCAAATGCTGCCCCCCCCCCACTTGCCACCACTGCCAGACTCCTATTTGTACTGGCTTTCAATACAAGTGTGTGACTTTCAATTTATTTTATCCTTTGGTTGTATATTTAGAGACTATTTATCTTATTATTGTGTACCTGTTTTATCAGATTTAGTATATCTTACCTTTTATATCCATTTATTTTTATTAGTTTTATTATATTTTGGATTTTTACCTATATCCTTGTACAGCACTTTGGACACTTTGCGCTGTTCTACATAAATAAACCTGATCTTGACCTTGACATTTCACTGATCACGTCTCAGATAGCTTTGTGAACTTTGGCTTAGGATTTGGATGAGTGACAGACATCATATTAATAACCATCTTTTACGTCTTTCAACCCAAGTTCTGCTCCTGTAGTGGAAGGTGAATGTTTTGTGAGTTGGAGTTTTGTTTTATCCCAGTGTGCTTTTCTCCTCTTTCTTCTTCAGGCGATTTACACTAAAACATATGTAATAGCTTTGATAACAAGTGTAAAAGTGACATATTTGCAGCTTTTATTATAATAGCTGAATATAAAAAAAGTCTTGTTAATGTTCAGTGAATCATTTCGCAGGCTTTAACCTGTTCTATTACACATCCATCAAACTTAATGCAGGAAGCTGTTATGGGATGTTCTACACTCTGCCTCTCTCTGTAGTCAAGTGAGCTGTCATTAACACAGGAAATAAAGGATAATACTTTGATGGCAATTGATGGAAGTGATAAAACTCTACACTCAGCATGTGGCTTAATTGAAATTATAGCAATATTTATGTACTTATTTTTTCAGCTGATACAGATGATGTCCAGAAGAAATAGAATGAAGTTGGTCATGAAAACATTACAAATCCTGATAGAAAGATCATGATTGAGCAGCGCATTAACAAAAAATAACATTAATATCAACACCAGCTATTGAGAAATTGTTATTTTAAGCATCAGTATCAGTCGGTGCAAAAGTTAAAAGATAAAGTAAACCATCATGTGCACATGCAACCACTTGTTAACCCATAAAGACCCAGTTCTACTTTGTGTCAGTTCCCAAATGAATTTTCCCTCTCTATTTAATCTTTCATAAGCAATTTATCACCATTTGTTATAAGATTTATCTTCTATATTTTGTATTTTTCACTGTAAATCATGTATTTTCCTATATTTAATTTAGACGTTCATGAAAACTCTGAGTAAATTCAAAGGTTATTATATCAAAACAGAGAAAACTGAAGAAAAAGTGAGTTTTTCAGCAAATATATCATTAACTGAACATAAACCCAGTGTGTCCATCCACTGTCATTGATCCAACTCCATAGGTTTTACCGGTGAATCAATGTTGTAGAAGATGACGGTGTTTCCATGGTAACTATGGAACCACTGAACGTCCAAATGGGTCATATCTGATGACCATGAAAAGATGACAAACTGCATTTTATACCAATTATTTACATGTATTGATAGGATTAGTGGATCAACAGTTATTAAACAGTTTAGGTCAGTAGATGGATTTGGTTGCCAGTGGATGTTTGGGTCTTTATGGGTTAACTGTAGTTTTAATACACAGGCCTCAGCTTTACTTAGTGCTCCATAGTCCCAGATATAAATTCAGAATGTATTGTGTATTTATTGGATGTTAAACTAAACTGTGTGATAAAACAAAAGCAAAACCAATATTGTTTAAGTATTAATATTCTAAGCTGCACTGCCTTATTGTAACTGTACTGCTCTGTATGAGGATCATATAAGCTCAACGGGAGCCAATATTGACTCAAACCTCTGTAAACAGGCCAGATGTCTCTGCTTTTACTCACTGTGCTGTGGTGTGAACTAAATCCTGAGGGGAAAAACACCATAGGGGTTGGAAAGCTGTGAAAAGAGAGGGGATGCTATTTTGCAGCATTTTCTGTTGGACAAATCTGAACCGCCACTCCAGACATCTTTCATCTCGGCTTTGTCGTGACTCTTGGTACCTTCGTATAATCTAAAGCACCCTCTGACTTCTGCAGAACAACAGCACTCACAGTCACAGTCTGCTCAAAGCATGTGGAACATTAACAGCCGGTATCTGGACTGCCATCAAAGTGCCAAGCTGCTCGGCTGGATCAGGATGAGCCCCTTTCATTTTTTTTCATTTCTTGAAAGAGAATATCATAGTATTTTCTTTCTCTTTTTGTAAATGCCAATTAGTTCAGTCTTGCCGGGTAAAGTGAAAACGGGACGAGCGTAAGGCACTGAAAGAGAGCTGATTTGATTTCCGGGGGTTTCCCAAAACTGTACTGTCTGTAAATGTTTTGTTGTTTTGCTGAATCCTGTTCTTTTTTTGGGCTTTTTAAATTTTCCGGTTTCTGTATTGCGAAATCTATCCATAGTTGCTTTTATTTAATAATAACCGATGAATAGGGAGGCTGTCATTCAGCGACAGGCGCCCCTTCACCACATGTCAATATCATCCCTAACAGCTTTTAATAAACTCTCTTTTTAATAATTCAATTTGTCATAGTTGACCTGTGTGACCTTGCCTTACGGGCTTCCCAGAACACTGGGGTCGCTGTTACGAGGCTTTTACAGGGGTTAAGTTGCAATGACCCACCTACAATATAATCATCTCCCTTATTGTCTGCTGGTCACGCAAGTTACTATGGTGAATGCCATGTCACGTGTAAAGCCCCCTCCATCCCTCCCTCCTGCTCTTCTTCTTCTTCTTCTTTAAGCGTGTTAGTCGCCATGCATGTCCAGGGACTTTCTCCAAAACAAGGACCGTATCTGTGGATTGTTTAGTCACTCTGTTCTGCACTTATTCCTGGAATAGCCTTGTGATTTATGCATCCATTTATCTGTTTTCATTATAGCTCATTATGGTCACTGTCATAGGGGTTTTTAAATTTCCCAAGAGAGCACAGGGACAAAATACTTATTATGCCAACAGAGCCACCTTTAAATAGAATTCATTACCTATCAAAACAAAAGTCAGTGCAGATATGAGTGCTGCTTAAATAATGAGATGTGTTGCAAATTATTAAAAACAACTGTGTGTCAAGGGGGGGCATGTCTCATTTGATGAAGCTGGTGATAACACATAGGATACACTTGACAGTGGGGAGTTTGGGTTGCATTTATTATTTAAGTCTCAGGTATTGTGACTTGACAAAGACTCTGGCTGCAGAAATGTAATGTAGATGGATTTTAAGGATCCATGTGGCAAGTTTGTGCTATAAAATGTGCCTTTAAGCAAGCTACTTAAGTGTTTAGTCTTCATGTAACACTGTTATTGTGGCATTATGTCTGTTTGTTGGGACTCAAAATGGGTTGTGGACCTGTTTTTATTGGGTTTCTGTTTGAGTTAAATCCTTTACAATGCTAGAAAATAGGAATTAATTTTCCTACTAAAAAAAAAGTTGTATTTTGATTCATTAGTTGTGTTGTACTGCTAAGTCTGGATGTTTTTACAGGTCTCTCGAGTACTGATGATGACTTCTTTTTTTTTTGCTGTAGAATCAACATCCATAACCCGAAACAATATTTTCTTCATCTGTAATTACATCCAAGTTACAACACATCTTCCCCTTTTTCCAAGGTTTATACAGACTTGGGCTGTGTGCGATGGCTTGTGTTGCCTGACTTTGTTTTGTATTTCTTCATCAATTCATTGCAGAATTTTAACCATAGTGAGAGGAAACCAAAACAAATCTGCTCATTGATGAAGTAAACACTAGTCAGTGTTGACCTAACTGTATATTCATCTGAATTTTCTCTGTTTCTGATATAATAACTCTTCACTTAAACTGAGCTTTTATGAATATCTATATGATCAGTACATTACTGTAAATATTGTAAAATACCTGAAATGTTAAATATAGAGAAAAAATCATTTGGGACCTGACACAAAAGTAGCACTGGGTCTTTATGGGTTAATAATGTCTGTAAATTTGAGTCAAATACACACTTCACTTACCCTGTGTGAATGCATGGTACGAAACACATACATAGGAGTAAATTTCCATACTATGCTCCTTACATGGTGAGTGCTAATGCTAATTGCTAATGCTAATGGTAAATGCTGTGTTTAGTGGAATGGGTAAAATGCAGAGACTGAATTTCTCCCTGGGGGTAATGAAGTGAATTAACCGTTAACCTTTAGAGGAAAACATACTTATGACAACTATATTACATTTCCTAAAAAAAACTCTGATCCTTGGTACGTTATTATTATTCAGAAAAAACTCAACCCTATTTGTAAAGTTTGAATAGTAGGATGACACTGACAGCACAACCACAAAAACAGAACGCTGACAGTGAATGGGAGATTTGCTTGTTTTTTCCCTGGCATTTCCTTTTGAGGGGATTTAGCTATTTTAATGGCAAGGCTCGCCTCCCCGTGTGCAGATGTTCCTCCAAAACAAGTCATCCCTCTGGCACTGTTTACAAAGTTGCTGCATCCTTGGCTTAGTTCCACCCATGATGATTTCGACTGGTTTAAAGGAACACAAACATGCCTGAGAGTTTTCCCACTTGTAGAATGACAATGCGTAAAGTCAGATCAGAAGAACCTGCATCTGGTTTGTGCAACTACACTGTGATCTAATGATAAGTTTGTTTGATACCCGACATCCTGCTGCTGTTGATAAGTTTCTGTCTGAAATGGTTAATAAATTTGCCTCTGTGCAAGACCTCACGGAATATGGTATGACACAAGCAGCTATTTGTAGGAAACCACACAGTAAAGGTAGATGAAGACACTAAGAAGAAAGGTCATACAATTATCCACACTGCAGGAACTGGCAAATTGCCCTCATATTGAGTCATCTGACGCTAATGCACTGGGAGGATGATCACACATATGTGCAGCCATCAGGTTGTGCCAACAAACACCAACTGGAGGTGTTTTATTCAATCTGGGCTAATTAAAAAAAGTTCTCTAGCTGTGATCTTGTTTTCTGCCCACAGTGGTGAGTGCAAATGGTACCTCTTTGTTTTTGTCTCAAAACAAAAGTGAGTGAAATGGAGAATATTTGATCTCATTTAAAACTTTTTCCACCTTTTAATTTTTTTGTTTTAGAACAGCCATCCCTTAAATGGGTTTAAAGTGACAATTTGGTAATAATTATTTCAATGAAAAGACATTCCTGTATTTCCACCAATCACCTTTGTAGAATTCTGTTTTATATAATTATGTTTGGCTCTGTCGACTTTTCGATGCCAGGCCCTTTTGTTCTTACAAATCAGATTCATCAAGTGTCCACTCTGGCCTGTTTGGGAAGGCTGAAGACAAATAATTATGTTCAGAATGATTCCGTTTGCCTAAATGTAGCTGTGATTCCAGCTCATATCTTTAAATGTATTATGACCCTGTGTTTGTAATAGAGTATAACAAATTTCCCTTTCTGTCTGTACATGTTACTCAAAACCCTCAGCCACTAAATAAACTATAAATAAAGTATTGGGACATTGACTGCACGGGTTTCATTGCAAACGGGCTGGGCTGCCAAACTATTATGACAAAATGTCAATATCAGCACATATCAGCTGATACTGATACCCAGCTGATATTTGTTGTTATCGGCTAATATCAGTATCAGAACACAAGGTCTTTTCATAGATGTCATGTTGTATTAAAGTTTTTTTTTTATAAATTTGTATAGTTCAATCTGTATTCATGTAAATATAATGTGATGACGAATTGAAAGACTAATAAATATAACTATTTTTTAATATAAATTTCATTAAGGGTGGATAAATAATAATTTAAAAAAATGTTATTGGCAACAGCTATTGAACAAAATGTCATTTTAAGTTTTAAGAGTTTTACAATCACTCATCCCTGATATTTTTATTCTGCAGTAAATGTCACTGCACTTAACATTTTCAAGGACCGTATTTTTATTTCATCTTTAGGGTAATTATGTTTTTAGTATCATCTAAAAAGCAAACGAAACACTTCAGAGTGTGTTTTTACTTAATTTTACGCAGCAGTGATTTTTTTTTTCATCATTATAATTGTTTTAAATGTTCTACCTCTAAATATCTGAAATGTTTGTTACATTCTGACCATAAATAGTCATTTCAAACCACCAGTCACTGCTTCAACTGATGGTTAAAATTCAGCCTTAAAACTAAAAAGAAATAAGGATTTGACATTTATCCTGATAATTATTGACAAGTGACATGAACTTTCGTTTTTATCATGATAATATTTAAAGCCAGTAACATGGGAAGTCCTTCGAGATGTAGGTGTTAGGTGACCCAGTATTTTTATACATATAGTGTATTATTTCCCCTGGAAATTTTTACTCCATATTATCATACCATATCTCAGAATCAGAACAGTTTCTTTCCCAAAGACATAACCACACTGAACTTTGCACTGAAAGGCCAGACAGTGAAAGTATAATAATAATAATATTCATTTATTTACTTTTAACTTATTAATTGAAATATTTAACTTTTTAACCGACTTATCATATAGTTTTTGTTCTTTTCTCAGAAATAAAATGAAGGTTGTTGTTAGTCTGAAAAATATTGCATGTGTTGCGTGACTATATTTGTCAACGTGATCAATTTCTTGCTGAAGATGAAGAGCCGAGAGCACACTTTCATTTAATTTCTTAAATACATTATATTCGATGGCTGTTCGTGACCTCAGTTCTGAACAGTCACTTCAGATGTGGTTTCTCCACTCATTGTTCTTTTCTTTTTCACGTAAGACCTGTCCATTCTCAGTCTGATATAGAACTGACAGCGCTGACACTGAAATCACATGCACTCCACCCAAGTAACTCCAGAACAACTGAGGTTAGACACATGTATCTACAATCTGGGAGTATGCTTTAAAGGTCAAAGACGTTGATTTATAACATGCATATGTTTCTTTCAGTGGTGGATGTGATCTAAGAGGGCAAGGGTCTGCTCAGGCTCTCTGATGGTATAGCTGAAATATATTTGACCTTCTCTCACACGCAAACCTCTGTCTATGTCTATTTGTCTCTCCTCCAGTTAGTAGCACCTGCCATGCTCTTCTGGACAGATTTCTAGAGGAGAACGTCTCAGATCCATTGTCTTCTCACCATATGGACTCAGAAGACGACAGCCAAAGTAAGTGCAATGTTTGTCGAAGTACAGTCATCATCCTGATTTAACCTTTAAAGACTAGAACGATTTTTGTGTTGGATTACAAATGATTTTTTTTTCTCTACATCTAACTTTTCCTAGATGGTTTATCACCATTTATTTTATCATCTGCATTTTTTGGTGAAATCCCTGTATTTTTCTATATTTCATTTTATTAAGCATATAGATTAATCATTGGTGTCAAACTCATCTTAGCTCAGGGGCCACATACAGCCCAGTCTTATCTGAAGTGGGCCGAATCAGTAAAACAATAGCATAATAATCTAGAAATAATGACAACTCTAAATGTTTCTCTTTGTTTTACTGCAGAAAGTAAAATTAAATTATGAAAATGTTTACAATTAAAGAGTATCCTTTCATAAAAAAACAAAAAAAAACCCAAAACAAAACAAAAACTGAATAACATGAACAACCTGAAATTTCTTTAGAAAAGGAAGTGCAATTTTAACAGTGTTATGCCCCACTCTCTCATTACCTCCGCCAAGGAGGTTAATGTATTCACTAGGGTTTGTTTCTCTGTCTGTCTGTCTGTCTGTCTGTCTGTTTGTCTGTGTGTTAGCAACATAATGAAAAAAGTTATGGACGGATTTTAATGAAATTTTCAGGAAACGTCCGAAATGGGACAAGGGACAGGCGAGTCGATTTTGGGGGTGATTCAGGATTTTTTTTATGGCATTTTCAGTTGAATAACCTCTCAGCTGGCATGTCTTGTTTATTTGTTGCTAGTTAACCCACTTCAAGGGTATTCTGTTACAGTAGCATGGTGGGGAACTGAGCTGCCTTGGCGGAGGTCTACGCTGCCTTGGCGGAGGTCTTAATACCTTCAATGTAATGTTTGCACTTTGCAAATTCATCCTGCAGGGTCCAGATTGAAACCTTTGGTGGGCCGGTTTTGGCCTGCGGGCCTTATGTTTAACACCCCTGATATAGATGTACACAGGGTTAGGTTCTGTTTCCTCAGAATAGAGAAAACTGAAGCTAAAGTCACTTTTTTCCACAGAATCTATTATAAACTGAACATAAAAGCAAGTGTTTCCAACCACTGTTATTTATAAGCTCTGGTTTCACTAATGAATCAATGAAACAAGATAACGGTGTGCCCATGTTCACTGTGGAAAGTATTTACATGAATTGCTGGAATTAGCAAATAAAAACATTATACAGTTAAGATCAGTAGATGCTATTAGTCGCTAGTGGCTGTTTGGATCTTTGAGGGTTTAGTAGAATCTGTTATAAGTGCAGGCTGTGTTATCGTCCATAGTAAGAGGCAATGTTTGAAAATACTAAAAACTGTATATTGAGAGTTAAAACCCAACCTCTGGAAGATCAGTAGACTGAAAAGAACAAAGCAAAACAAACAGCATAATGTGGCCAGTTTGTCAGTGAACGAGAAAAAACCAAGATCAAAAGAAGCTTATTTTAAATGGTTAAGACACAAAGAAATGAGAGCGGGTTCCAATTAAATGAAATGAAAATGTAGTAATGCGTTTTACATTTGGGTCCTCTCTCCCTGGAGGGATTCCTATGGATGTTGGTCGTATTAGCTCTAGTGCCATTTCCTCTTCGAGCGTCACATGATGCCTAGTACGCCTCTTCCTTTCTCATC
>JAPQRQ010000016.1:27032060-27042312 GCA_037367365.1 Apogon talboti
ACTTCTGCCACATTTTTCCGATTACGGCGGATACTGCGGCTGAGACGTTGGAATACTAACTACAACTGTAAACCGTTGTGAACGGGGGCTGAGCCTCCACGAGCTTGCACCGAGACCGTCGTCCTTCGGAGCCGACTTCCGTGGGTTCCGCGGGGCCTGGGGGCCGAGTGGCGCTGGGAGGCTTGGCCCCCGTTCATAACTGCGCGCAGTTCTAGTTATTATTATTATTATTATTATTATTATTATTATTAATCTAATAATCTAGTATTTAATCTATAGTTATGATAAAGCTATGAAACATTTTAGATCAGTAGATGCTCTTGGTCACTAGTGGCTGTTTAGGTCTTTTAGAGTTCAACATACACCAGTGTTTCCTGTTTCCTCAGGAACATTTTCTCACTGATATCAGAGTTAATTCAGAATCACAGAGTAACTTCAGGGAGCTGTAACTTAGTAACACTTCTCCAGCATTTATGACTTCCCTTCCCTCTGTGCTGGGAATGTGTTCATGCTGGAGACACTTTCATGATTTTATGGCACTGAAGTCCAGGCCGTGGTTGTTGTTGCTTAAGCATTAACGCCAGATTGATTTCACGGAAAGGTCTGGTCAAAGTAAAAACAATCCCATTCTGTCAAAACAAAGTGAATTTCAGATCTAACAGTGAGTGCAGACAACAGGACAGAAAAACATCCTGTCCATCCCCTGTCACACTGAATAGAATTTTTGCTCCAGTGAAATGCAGGCAAATATGACTAATATCTCCTCATTGATTCCACCTTTCTTTATCTTGGCTCACAACCTCTTCTCAGATCTCAATTCTCTTGTGCCTATGGTGGACTTGGAGGACTTCTTAAGCCCACTTCCAGAGCCTTCAGCATCAGGTACATTGCAGCTCCAGCAGTCACCTTGGATACTGTGAATTTCCGTCGTCCCTTATCTACTGTGTCATCTGTAATCCATTCTGCATGCAAAATGTACACACCAGGTAGTGGATCGTACACTTATAGTTCCTCTTAATGCATAAAACACTATCTACAGTTTAAACCAATCAGAAGCTTTTAATCCATTTTGATTCACTGCTCACATACTAAGTGGGTAATGCAATTTCCAGTGACTCTCCTTGATGCTGTGCTTAACTGTTGATGTTTGACTCAAATTCAGTTAGTAGAAAAGCATTTATCTCAACATAATCCTCTTTTTGTAAACATTTACCTACACCTTCTGCTCCTTTTTGATTTTGTTAGTGTAATCCTTGGTGCATCTCCTGACTTTTCTAGAGGTTTCTTTGATGACATGGTGGTTTAACTCTTGCGGTGCCAGCGGTCCTCATGGCCCGACCCAGGCTCAGTGTGACAGCACGTACAGGAATAAAAACGTCAGCGTTACTGTGGGGAAGGAGGGTCCATTAAAAGGAGTCCAAATGTGGAGAGTGCCCGCTACAAACAGATACCTGTGAGTAGGCCTGTCATACTTATCACACTAATCACACTTATGTAACATAATCATGATAATTGTTTACATTGACTTGTATAAAAGGAGCTGGAAGAAACAGAAATTCCATATTTCCACAATTTTTTTTCACTGGCTGCACTCTCAAGGGTTAGTAGTATCTGAGTGGAGAAGTAAAGCCTTAAACTGATTATATATGTTCCAATTTTCCAACCCCAAAGCCAAAACATCCATCCATCCATCCATCCATCCATCCATCCATCCATCCATCCATCCATCCATCCATCCATTCATCCATCCATCCATCCATCTATCCATCCATTCATTCATCCATACATCCATCCATTCATCCATACATCCAATCATCCATACATCCAATCATCCATACATCCATCCATTCATCCATACATCCATACATACATCCATACATCCAATCATCCATACATCCATCCATTCATCCATCCACCCATACATCCATACATCCATTCATCCATCCATTCATCCATCCATACATCCATCCATACCAGTTCATTGAGTCACCAGTTCATTGCAAGGCTAATGCCAAAACAACTGGGGCATTTTGGAAAATGCAAATACACCAGACTGCAGTGATTTTCAAATCTCATAAACCCAAAATGTATTCACAATAGAAAATAGAAATATGTCAAGCGCTTAAACCGAGAAACCATTTTAATTAAAAAGTAAGTAATTTTGAATGTGATCGAAGGAGTGTGTCTGTAAAAAGTTGAGACAAAGACATGTTTCACTTGTCTGCATCGCTGAACAATCAGTATTGGATTTCCATCGTCTTCAGGCCATCGAGCAACATTAAAACCAGAAAGAGCACATCCATAATCAATGTTTGTGAAAGTGTTAAATTGTAAAGTGGACACCCGTTCTGCGGTCTGATGGTTTGAAATCTAAAATTCTTTTTGGAAATCATGTATGCCACATCCTCTGGACTAAAGAGGAGAGGGACCATCAGTTCAAAAGCCTGCATGTATGAATCTATGGGGGTATGGGGGTGCATTAGTGCCTGGCACATCTGGAAAGGCACCATCAGTGCTGAAAAGTATATCGTCGCTGTCGGGCGGAAACCTTGTAAGTCCATTTTTGGTCATAAAATGATTCTATTGGTCAGTCTTCACATTGCCCTGATGGTTTTAGAAATATTTAACCAATGAAAAGTGTTGAAAATGGCTTGTGACTACATCTCTTAACTCCATTCATTTATTTAGAATATACATTTTGGACATAAGAGGTTTCAGCCCGACAGCAACTATATACAGGTTTTAAAGCATCGTATCCTACCGTGCTGACAATGTAATTTTGAGGGAAGGCCTTGTTTATCTCAGCAAGACAGTCCTAAACGCCATACTACATCTATTACAGTAGCATGGCTCTATAGTAGGAGAACCCAGGTCCTGAATTGGCCTTCAATTTCACTAGTTGAAAACATTTGGCAGATCATGAAATAAAAATATGCAACGAAGAAGACCCAGGACTGTTGAGCAGCTAGAATCCTATATCAGACAAGAATGGGACTACATTCCTCTCCCAGAATGCCCGCAACTGGTCTCCAAAGTTCCAGATGTTGTTAAATGAAGAGGAGATGCAACACAGTGGTAAAAACGACCTTATTCCAACTTTATATGTTGGTGCCATCAAAATCAAAATTGCCTTATTTTTTCCTAAAAATGTTATGTTTTTCTCAGGTTAAATGTGTTATTACATTGTATTTTATTATTTATTTACATTATATTTTTATGTATGAATGTGGGCAGAGATTTTTTTCCACTTCTCAATGCGTTGTATGTATGAATTTGGGTTGTAAATTATAAACTAATTATAAAAGGTCTACTCCATGATGTGTATGTGTAAGAAAAAAAAGGTGAGAATGGTTGATGGTTTTGATGTTCAACTATCTGAGATTTTATGTGACAGCTTTATCTATTTAAAAGGCCAGTTATTAATAAAAGTCGTACTTGCATAAGGAAGGACATCACAGACTAAATGTAGCTAAATTTGGGGCTTTAATCTCTCATTACATTAATTATTTTTGTGTGACTAATTGGCATTTTAGTGGTGTGATGGGAATGCTTGGTGACAAAGTAGCTCTGAGTACACTCTGTGAAACTGGTTGTTTTCCTGCCAGAGAAAGACTTCAAATCGATTGTCCCTTTAAAGACAGTCATGGGACTTCATCGTAAGACTCACGACACAAGATGATGCAAAGGATGAGTGGTAGGATGGATCATTGGCATTGACAGTGCGTCAAATTACCGGGGCTTAATCACACAGAGCCGCAGACTCGGCTAATATTGACATAGAGAAGAGAAACACGTTACAAAATCATAGGTGAATGTGTGTTCTGATTATGTTATTATGTTCTGACAGACCTTTGTAGCTGTTTTCTCGAGTGGATTGCAGTCTAGTGGGGAGTTTGAGCCAGAAAGCAATTTCTTTCACAGTGTTTTTAATATCCTTGTGGTGCAATGATATCCCACAGGATCTCCGCCTATGGGGCTGCAGGAGGGAAAGGTGCCAAAAACCACAACAAGCGCAACCACGGGGTCTTTATATCGGCCATATTTCCTCTGGAGAAAGGAGATATACTTTACATCTTGGTGGGCCACCAGGGAGAGGACGCGTGCCCTGGGGTGAGTAGGGTGAGAGTGAGGACAGCATACTTCCACCAGACACAGGACATGAAAGGCTCAAGAAGATGACGTACTTCTTCATACTTCCTTCTGGATTCATCTTACTTGCATGGATATGGACTCGTGAGGAAAAACTTCTTGCTCTGAAACTGAAGTCATGTTCGTCCTCCTGTGTAGAGAAACCCCGAGACTCAGAGGATCTGTCTGGGAGAGTCATCAGTGATCGAAGACGACTTCAGAGGAGAGGACGATGCAAAGTGGGCAGGGGGCGGAGGTGGAGGAGGAGGAGCCACATACATCTTCAAGGTAACACCATATAGGGGGCGAGTTTTTAAGAGCCAGTATGATAATCCTCAAAGATGTAGCCATTCGCTGGTCACTAGAAGCCTCTACTGATATAAAATTAGTCTGTATGGAAACACCCGTCATCTTCTACAACAGTGCTTCGTCAGTAAAACCCATATAGTTTGACAAATGAAAGGGGTTTAAACTCTTGTTTTTATGTTCAGTTAATGATATATTTAGCTGAAAAAGTCACTTTTTCTTTAGTTTTCTCTGTTTTAATGTAATATCTTTGGAATTCAATCTGAAGTTGAACAGATGAGGTAATAGAAGTTTTTAAGGTTCTAATATTGTCCCATACTTTGTGGAAAACCAAGGCATTCAGGGGTACTCCAGCAAGATAACAGGGTGTTTCTTTTTTCCAAATAAGTACATAAATTCACATAATTTTTTTCACATTATTGTCCCCATACCTACCTACACAAATTGAAAAAGCATATGGAGCAAATAATGGAAAATGATCAAAAACCTTGAACATAAAGCTTGTTAAAGAAGTCCAATTACAACCCTACGGTCAGGAAAAAGTCAAATTCAGTAATGTTAGATTAAACACTTAAGTTTGTGTGTAATAACAATGAATCGGGGCTACAAAATGTAAAACTACCTATTTCTAGAATCAGAATTTCTATGAGATATTGCAGCAGTTAGTTGTATGGTTTATAGTCCCTGATTGCATGTACTATGGCCCCACTATTACCATATTACTGTAATGTAAAGGGCTACCAAGTTAATTGTTAAATTGACGCTCTCTGCGTCCTTGTTGGTTTAATTTTTGACATCTAGACAATGTCAAGATAGTGGTTTAAATTTAGGCATTAAAATACTTTAGTGAAGGTTACAAAAACAGTGTGTGAAATGACTACCATAAGACAGACAAAAACAGAGAACACAAAAGTCAACTCTGCATGAAACAGGGCCAAAAAAACTGTGGTATCCTGTGTGTAAGTCCACAAACTATGGACACACTATCCTGCTGTTGATCTTTACAGTGTGATCCCGTGAGCAGATAAAACAGTACACGCTGATAGGTATCAACATGCAGTGCATATAAAAATGATTTAGCAGTATCTCACAGATTCATGGGTACAAACATGGATTGGACACACACTAGTTGTTTGGACAGTGTTGTAAAACTGTATGATATAAAGGCAAAAATGAATCTGTCGACTTTATTACGACTTCTCATCTGTAACAAATTGAGTATACGTTCAGTGTGTTCTACTGCTGAGGGTGACGCTGTTAAAATTTGTATTCTTTTTACATCTTTAGTAAAAACACAGAGATGCATATACTGTATATATGAGCTTGTACATAATTGATCAGAGTCAGTGAGGAGAATACTGCGATGTTTTCCGATCAGATGGAGGGAGGTGAGTTGGTTCCTTTGCTGATCGCTGCCGGCGGAGGAGGAAATGCCTACATGGAGGATCCAGAGTCCGGTTTGGATCAGATACCACTGGAGCAGTATGAGAACAGCACCACAGCTCCCAGTACCAGTGGCCGAACTGGAGCTGCAGGTATTATGTTCAAGTTATGCTATGAGAGGAAGGAAAAATACTCTTAATTCAACAGTAACTTGCATTTGATATGCTTTATTTCCACAAAAAAATTACATTTTCTCCTTCGAACAAATGTACACACAGTGGCCAATTTATTAGGTACACCATTTAAACTGCTGGTTACCATAGTCTTATAGATCATTCACATGACAGCAACTCAGATCATTTAGATACATAGACGTGGACAAGATGATCTGCTGAAGTCCAAACCAAGCATCAGAATGAGCAAGAAAGGTCATTTGAATACATCGGTGGAGAATGTCTGGACTGGTTTGAGCTGACAGACAGGTGACAGTAACTTTATTATCCACCGATTACAACCACAGTATGCAGGAGAGCGTCTCTGAAGGCTCAAAACGTCCAACACTGAACCAGTTGAGCTACAGCAGCAGGAAATCACACCTGTCGCATGAATCAACAACAGGAGACTGAAGTTGTTCTCATACCTAACAGTCTGGTAGACTCGGTATGATTGGAGACTTGGTTCAATTGGTGTTCCAACATTCAGCTGGTCCAAGTTTACTTTCAAACTGCACTTTCTCAAACAATCCAAACCCTTTGAATAACATGCTCTCCTTCTCGCCTGGTGCTGCATCAAGAAAGAAGACACAACAAACACTGAACATGAAACCTCAATCACCTATTGGTTAATGCAGTTAATGTGGTGCATTTACACCACATGGAAAGAAAACATGGAGTCTGTGGTTTTGGTTGTGTTTACCCACAATGCCCTGCCGATGTAGTTGGCTCCCTGTATTTGGTTCACTTTAAGCAGACCAAGACCTATGTTTTTAGGAGGACCAGAGTTTGCTTCTTTGATCCACATCAGAGTTTGATTGCACATTCATACCTCCCCAAAACAACTGGACTTTCCGAGCGTATTAACTGGAGTTTGATTTAACGGGGCTGGATCTGAATGCACCCTGAGGCTTCAACTTGGCCAGTAGAAGACTAGAAAAACTGGTCTGATGAATCTCGATATTTGCTGCAACATTCAGATGATAAGTTCAGAATTTGGTGTGGATAGCATGAAAGCATGGATCCATCTGCTTTGGATCAACAGTTCAGGCTGGTGGCGGTGGAGTAATGGTGTGGGGGATGTTTTGTTGGCTCACACCAGAACCTCTTGGCGCATCCATTAAATCCCATAGGCTCCCTGGGTATTGTTGCTGAAAATGTCCATCTGCTGGTGACTACAGTGTATCCATCCACTCATGGCAACTTCCAGCAGGATAACATGCCATGCCCCACAGCTCACATCATCTCACACTGTTTTCTTGAACACGCCAATGAGTTCGCCGTACTCAAATGGCCTCCGCAGTCACTGGGTCTTAATCCAATAGAGCACCTCTGAGATGCAGTGGAAGAGATGATTTGCGTCATGGATGTACAGCCAACAAATCTGCACAAATTTTCAATGTTGACTGAAACCTCTGAGGAATGTGTCCAGCACCACATTGAATCTGTGAAGGCAGCAGTGTGGCCAAAGAAGGTGTACCTAATAAAATGGCCAGTGAGTGTATATAATAAATGAACTCTATGTCTCTAAGCTCTGTGTTTAGAGATGAGCTGGTTGGACACTGACGTTCGCCTGCACGTCTACTTCCAATCCGCAGGTTGTATCTGGCTCATGCAGAATGGGCTCTATCTGGATCGTATTTTTAGTTTCTTGACAGGTCTTGACCTTTGCAGCAGGACATATATGGTGGTCTTTCCCCCCCTCTCTTTGTGCTCTTGGACATGCCTCCCGGAACATTCTTATTAAATCCTCCTCAACCAAGCGAGTCTCAACACAGACAGTCTATCAGCTCATCTTGTTGAAACACCGAAACCTCGTGGGACTGTTTAGATAAAGATCTGAATGTCAGTGGGAATATGTACCTCTGAGTAGTGTGTAGATGCATGTGTGGTTTTTGCAGCTGCGTGTTTGTAAGTTGGACGTAAAGCTGAAATGTTGCTAAATTAGAGCTGCATTGAATATGTGCTGTATGTGATTATCACGGATCACAGGATGCAATTTAAAGATTCTGAAAAATGAGAAAAAACTTAAAGGGGTAATTAATAATATT
Organism: Apogon talboti; assembly: GCA_037367365.1. Lineage (NCBI taxonomy): Eukaryota > Metazoa > Chordata > Actinopteri > Kurtiformes > Apogonidae > Apogon > Apogon talboti. The sequence goes on from JAPQRQ010000016.1 coordinate 27,040,141, forward strand.
TCTAGTTCACAATTTAACTGATATAGGCACTGTTTTTTTTTCCATCCAGTCCCCAGTTTAAAATCCACCAGTAGCAAAGTTTATTCAGACATTTGTTGGCATTTTTGTGAGATATTTAATAAAACAAATGTCATGTAAACAGATTTTCAATCTTTTTTTTAAATGTGAGGTGAATATACACTTAAATACATATCTGTATTACTGTGCCAACTGCTGTCGCCACCACCTATTCAATACAAAAAAAACAATGTTATAGAAACACAAGTAAAACAAATAAATTTACTATTAATAAGTAAATGAGTGAAATTTGATACTGAACTTTTCCTCTAGCTTGACAATTTCATGTAGCAATAGTTTACAATGGTAGAAATATATGTTGTAAATATGTTTCAGATTCGTTTGAAGCAGTTCTGCTATTATGTGGAGATACTGAGCTGAGCATGGTATAACTATTCAAGATTGAAGTTCCCCCAATTTTGGTTATACCCTATGGGACCTAACCTCGGAAAAATTTGCATTACAACCAATGGGGAGAGGCAATTTAATATTTGATCTTGTTAGAATTATTCCATCATTGACAGATATGATATTTGTCATTTTAAAAGATAATTTTACAAGTTAAGAAAGTCCCAGTTTGTTGTAAAAACAATTTGTGAAATATCACACTGTGAAAATAAGTTAATATACACAAGATTAGAATCAGAATCAAAATCACAATACTTTATGGATCCCAGGGGAAATTTTTGTGTGTTACAATAAGTGTCTCTCACCAAGATCTGTTTAGATCTGTGTCTCTGCCGCCTCAACATAATCAGACTTGTAGATCTGTGTTTTCAACTATTTCAACACTTTTTCACCTCACTCGTGAAGTTTGAGGACAGATATACCCAGGTTTATCTCCTGTTTTGGTGTCTGTGACTTATATCACATGTGACAAGACATGCGGTCTATTGAACTGTTCAGCACAAAACTACACGTTTCTTCACTATCTTTGCCACCATCTCTAACTTTCTCGAATTGCAAAAATATCTTTTAAATTAACAAACATCATATGTGACACCATTGATCAAAAAAATATTTGTCTGTCACCTTTGACTACCATTTGTATGTGTTTTTGTATGTTAGATTCTATGGGACATACTGGACTTCAGCTGTTTATAGGTGGATGCCAAACACGAACATTGCAGTGTTATCTTGATTAGCACAATGTTCTGATGAAACACTGGTCTGATCTGTTGATATTTGGAGTCTTAATTTCACAAAGCCCTCTTCAACTTTTCTGCACCAGAAAATTACATCCTCTCATACCACCTGCTTATGTAATATGTTGTTTCAATGCTCAGAATACAACAAAACACATCAAAATCAGAAAAAAATTACTTTCTTTGACGACAAGCGGATGGACATACCATTCCTTACTGGAATTTTAATTGTGGTTCCAAACCTATAAATCAACCCCCAGTCCTCATTCTTCCAGCCAATCAACTTCCCCCTCCTTCCTGTTAATTCCCAGATGGTGAACAGCAGCATCAAATCATCTGTTCAAGAGTTTCTTCACACTCACATCCAATCGGCAAATCATTTTGCATCACTTAGTGCAATCTAAGTTTAATTTATGTTTAATTTACCTGCATTGAAGTAAATACCATGCTGCTTCTGGAATTCACTGAGCCACTGAAAAGGTGTGATGTGGAATTGTTTTGTGTCTTGAAGGTGGAGGCGGTGGATGGAAGGACAGTCCCAGTCCTTATCTGAGGGCTGGGAAGTCTCTTGTGGAGGGCGCCGAAGGGGGGTGGGCATGTCCTCTGGCCTTGTCCAAATTCAGCTGGTCCACCTTTGGGGGTTTTGGAGGCGGAGGCGGGGCCTGTACCGCTGGGGGAGGAGGAGGAGGGTACAGAGGTAACACTGTCAGCTTGTGCACATAGTCATCCCACTCATCTTCTTTCATTTTCCCTTGCTCTCTGTTGTCCCAGACTCTTACATTATTCATATTTACCATTTTTGGTTATCTGTGTTTTAAGTCTTAGTCACAGTGTAAAGATTATTTGCAGATATGACCCTTTCTTAACAACCCACTAATTACATATAATTTTACAGCAGGGGTGGGCAATCCTGGTCCTCGAGGGCCGGTGTCCTGCATGTTTTAGATATTTCCCTCTTCCATCACACCTG
>JAPQRQ010000016.1:27042849-27073980 GCA_037367365.1 Apogon talboti
AGGTGTGCTGGAAGAGGGAAATATCTAAAACATGCAGGGACACCGGCCCTCGAGGACCAGGATTGCCCACCCCTGTTTTACAGTGTTACAGGTAAAGATGAGGCATGACAGCCAAAAATATTATGATTATCATCATAAATGTAAAATCATCACATATTTCCATTTTAAAGGATGATTTTGTGAAAATTGAAGAAATCAGGCAGTTAAATCATTCATAAAAGAGAAAAACAAGATCAAATCCAGATGAAAATTAGACAAAAATTTGGTGAGAAAAGACACTTTTGTGTGGATCTGCGCTTATTTTGTTACTTTTTATTATTTTTATTTAACGTTGTGAAAGCAGGGTGCTTGGTCAGGTCTTGAAAATCTTAAAAAGTAATGGAGTTTTGAAACGCTGTTTTCCAGACCTTGAAAAGTCTGGCATTTTGTGTGAAAGTCGTAATAAAGTATCATAGTCAAATTTTAGAGTACGCTCAAAGGCACATAATCTTGTAACATGATAAATACATGAAGAAAGCATATAAAAAACTTAATCTGAATTCACTAAAATGTTGGTACTGGAATGATTCTAGCCACTTCAAGCCATCTTTCATGAGATTACATTAACATAAAGAAAATGAGTGAGCAAGATAGAAGTGTTGTAGAGGATACTTATTATTGGATTTGAACTCATTGTTCATGATAAGCCATTTCAGAAGTTAAATGGAACATTCAAAATGGTTAGAATATTAAAATGTTTGTCAAAAGCCAACTGACAGTCCAAATCACTCATGTTTTCTGTGACAGGAGGTGATGCTGCACTGATGGACGAAATCACAGCCGATGGTCAAGACGGTATCTCGTTCATTCATCCAATGGGAGAGATTTTCCTGCAGCCTCTGGCAGGTAATACTGATATTACCATGTTATGAAGTCCGGAGATAACAAGAGAAACCCCACTACAGAGTTGTGTTTCAATAATTACACTGGTCTACAGTAAAATACCTCCAGAATAAAAGTAGTGAAACTGAACTAAGTTTGACTCACCAATAAAGATAAATTAAATTAAAAATGCTGGTTGGTTGTAGTTTCACAGATACACTCTTGGGTTAAAATGTGAAATTCTGGTAATTAATTAGAGCATTTGGTTTTACTGAAAGGAATGTTTGAGCAACAGATCTACTTCAAAACACTGTCTGCACATTACAATGCATTCACTTTACAGGTTCTTTCAAGTGATTTAAAGATTCATAAATCTATTGTGTAAATATACATGAACAAGTCTATATTCGTAATAACACTTTATCATAACATTGAAAACGTCAGCTAACTAAATTAAAGTATGTAAGATTTAGCATATTTAATCTCTGAGGCAGATCATTTCTAAAAAAAACTTTAGACCAGTGATATTTTATTACTGTTTGGTGTTTCTTACCTTCATCAGGCATTCAGGAATTTTAACATTTTTATTTATTGATGGAATTGATACACATCCTTTATATTACTTTCATCTAGTACTGAGGTGTGTATATATATATATATATATATATATGTATGAAAAAATACTGTACAAATGCATCATTTCAGTGATACACTATAAAGTTACATCATTATTTTATTTCACTACAGAGAGACAGCATCAAATTTTGCCATGTTTTAAGTAAATAGACATGATTAGTGTTTTTACAGGCTGGTTGCTCAGTCAGTGCCTCAGGGCCAACTTTCATGTTTTCTTTACTTAAAGATGTTTGAACCCTGAAATCTTTTTGCCGAATACATACATACACAGACACATAGAGCGTTTTTTTTTTTTGTTTTTTTTTTCCTGAGACCACTGGACATCTGATTCTCATTATTTCGAGGAAGGAACAGGGAGGCAGTTGACTAATTCACAGCCTTGTGGAGCACGTTGCCTCCGGCGCCAGAAGACAGGCCTCCATTCCCAAGTGAAAGACACAGTTGTTGATGATGCATTGGCTGCTACACATCGCTCTCAAACACAAAAGCTTCCTCTGAAGTGCTAGAACATGAAACACATTCACAACTGGAAAAAAGAGTGATAATTGAGTTCATAGCAAATAAATTTTTTTTCTGTAATGTTAAAAAAAGAAGTTTACGCTAAAGAAGACCATTTTCTTGTTTGTAATATGGTTCAAAGAGCGTACAAATGCAGCAGTATTACATCGAATCCCAGCCTGATTGCCTTATTACTTTCACGGATTGTTGCGTTGATCATATATTTTCATACAATTCATTTGTGTACATGAGCAGATGGTGTGTTTTAGTCAACCATAAACCACAAGGTCGACAGGTTTACGTTCAGCTGTTAGTCTCTGTTGCATGTCAATCCCAAGAACATATTCATTTATACATATTTCCTGTTTCTTCCAGCCATGGAGAGTCACGGCGAATGCGAGATCAAGGTGCAGCTGAACTGTAGCCACTGTCAGATGCAGAGCTGCAAACGAGATGAAGAAACCCACCACATCCTCTGTCTCTGCCACGACGACGAAGTCCTGGCCAGTGACAATGTGACGTGTATCAGTAGTGTAGGTATGTAAATCAGCGACGGATCCAGAAATAATAGAAAGGGGGGACACACAGGAGAATGGTGGGGTCTAGGGTCGGAGCCCCGGTGCAGGTTCAAGGGGGCCGAGTGAAGGAAAATTAACATTATAAATGCTTCAAATCACATAAAACTGTATTTGTTTATTATCATACACTAACAAATGAATACAAATGAAACTCACTAATGTGACCACTTTTGGAACCAAAGCAAAGAGTTGGCTTTAATAAGGTTGGCCTCAGTTATGGCATTTAATTCCATTGCTTTCCAAATAATTTAAAATTAGGAACAACAAGATACAGCAGAGGTATAAGCCTATGTTTGACAACTCTGTGTGATTCACTCAATCACTGGCAGTGTTCAAAGATGTTTAATATTCAGTCCATGCAGTTCTATAGTTCCGACAGTATAATAATATATTCCATACCTTCTGCATCAACACCACTGTATCACAACAGCAACACCACACCACCATAACACATTCACATCATCACACCACCAACACACAACAGCAAACCATTGACAACAATACAACACCAACACACAACACCATCACCACCATCAGAGCACAGCGCAAAACCACCAAAGCACACCAACACCACACCACCACCACCACCACCACCGGAACACAACACCAACATCACCCCAGTAAAACACCAACACCACTACACAACAGCAAACTAACGACAATAATACAACACCAAAACACAACACCATCACTACCACTACTGCCATAACGCAACAACACAACACTGGCACAGCACAACAGCAACACAATAACACAACACCATAACCAAACCACAATAACACAACACACCAACACCATGACACAGCAACACAACAACAATAATCATAACATAAACATCTCTGAATCTTCTCAGAACACTTCACTTCTCAAAGTCCATTTACCATGTTCTCTCTCAGCAGCGCCTCAGGGTCCAGTGCCACAGGGCCAGATGTCGCCGTCGCTGATCCTGGCGGTCGTTACCTCCACCGTCGCTAGCGTCATCGCCCTGATCTGTACCGGTGTCATCCTCAGTAAGAGACTTTCCCAGTTCTGTGCGCAGTCCGTGCCCTCCACCTTCCACCGGCTGTGAGCTCAGAGTCACGTACAGAAACAGGAACGCAGTTTAGGCGCCCGTCAGTGGCTGTCGCATGACATTAACAGATGTAGTGAGCACAACTTGAACATTTACTCCAAGCACTTCTTTCAGGTGGTTTTCTCTTTTCACTGCTTGTATGTAAAAACAGTGGGAACAGTCCTGACTCTCTCTGTGCCAAATGATGTGACTGAGAAGTGAGATAATGGAGGTAATGCAGTTAAACTTACCTTATCTATATGTTGTATTTAAACGACTGCTCTCAAGCATGAAATGGTACAGATTTGATCTAGTTATGCATTTTTGGCTTTAAATATGAATGAAATATGAAAATGTGGCATTTACAAAGGAAACATTCTCTATTTGAGGATGCGTACTGATGAGATGACAGTAAATGCCGTCAGATCGTAAAAGTGGAGATCAAAAAGTGCCTTTAAATAGGTTTGGGAAGCACGCAGAGATAATATGAGTATCTTAATAGGAGATAGACTTCACCTCTCATGCAAAAAAGTAAAGAAGGCATCTATTTATGAACAACAGTTAACAGATCTATTGGACATAGGTTTGGCAGTGAGAGAAGGCTTCGCTGATGATTCTTGCACAAATAAACTGCTTTAAATAGGAACAATTAGGGAATTAACAATTAACTTGTTTGTGACGGAAAGGCAACTGAGGGATAACAATGAAAACATAATAACAGCAACCACATAATGATACTGATGTTGCATTTGTATTTAACTTGCTGTCAAACAGAGGCTGCTATGCTACATATATATTGTTTGATGACTCACCTACTAAACATACATTTGTTTTATTAACCATAGACACTTCTTACAGTAAGTATGTATGCGATATTAACAATATTTTGCAGCAAAGTAGGACAGTGAGGGATTCTATCAGTTATTCGCACCTTTGTTACCTTGTTTCAAGTGTCTGCTGCAGATAATTGGGAAGAGAATTCTTACATCTAGGCCCTGTTCAGATCTGGAATTAGCATCTGTTGCAGCAAATATGATCACATGTGGACAGCTCTAATGCAAGGTGTGAACGTGCTCAAGATGCACAGAGGACATATTAAAATCTGGTCTCTCAGGATGTATTCAGAGGTGGCCAAGGCTGCATGTGTTAACTTTCCTATTATATGTTTTGCATTAACATCAATCCTGTCAAATCGGATCACATGTGAAGAGCTGTAATACAAAGTCTTACAGCAATCAGGACACATTCTTGTCAGATTTCTCAGAATGCAATCTGATATGATCTGCTCCATCTGAAATGAACGACTATGTTATATTTTCAGCTATAGATGAACTTCTTTATTTGCATATAAAGCAGGAATTTCAGATCTGGTCCGATATCTCAGGATAGGTAGGTCCTAGCAGTTGGAACTGGAACCTGTCTTGGGATGGATTAAAAAGATTTTCTACTCCGCTGATGTCATCTCTGAAACTCACCAATAACGTAATATTGAAGTGTTACAATAAGTTACAATAAGCCCACAGTGTAATACATTAACAGTTTGGAACAACAATTTGATGTATTATCTTTATTGTCATTATGTTCTACAGTATAGATTAATATTGAGGACATTCAAAACTACAAAGCAAAGCATATGGAATAATGTAGAGGGGGGAAAAAAGGGTTAAACAAACCAGAATATGTTTTAGATTTTAGATTTTTCAATCACACTCTTGGCATTCTCCCAGTCAGCTTCATGAGGTAGTTTGGTATGCCTAATAAATTGGCCACTGTGAGGTAGCACTCAAGGTGCTGAGCGCTTCTTATCTGCTTTTCCTTCCCTCTGCAATCCAACTCATCCTAAACCATCTCAGTTGGGTTTAGGTTGGGTGGTTATGGAGTCCAGGTCATCTGACACACCACTCCATCACTGTCCCTCTTGGACAAATCCCCCTCACAAAGCCAGGAGGTGTGTTTGGGGTTGTTGTCCTGATAGTCCCACTAAGCATAAACCAGATGGGATGGCACATCGCTGCAGAATTCTGTGGTAGCCATGAGCCTTGAATCCATCACACCTCCTCCTCCATGCCTCATGGTGAGAACCACACATGTTGCAACAAAGACATGGCAGGTGGTACCATAAATCTTAATTCTGGACTCAGAGTACAGATTTCCATCGGTCTAATTGCCATTCCTTGTGTTTCTTGGCCCAATGAGATTCTCCTGCTCTTGTTGTTCTTCCTCAGTAGTGGCGCCTTTGCAGCAAATCGACCACGAAGTCCTGATTCACACAGTCTTCTCAGGAAATCAGATGTTGAGACGTGTCTGTTGCTTGAATCTGAGGTGCTGTAATTTGTGCTTTCTGAGGATGTAACACTAATGAACTTACTCTCTGTAGCAGAGGTAACTCTTTCCTCATGAGAGCCAGTTTAATTATAGAGTTTCATGGTTTTCACAGCAGCACTTAAGGTTACATTTGAAGATTTTTCTAGACTGACTGACCTTCGTGTCTTATCGTAATGATGGTCATTTGTCTTTACTTAGTTGAGTGGTTCTTGCGTACTCTGGAGTACAGCAGTAGTCGAATAGGGGTATTCACTTTATGGAACTCTGTACCAACCCTGCCTCTGCACAACACAACTGATGGTCTCAGAACACAATTAGAAGGCAAGAAAATCCACATTATAACTCTTGGCGAAGCACATCTTTAAATTAAAAACCATCCCAGGTAACTACGGTGAGAGTGTGTCCTCAAAGTAAAAGGTGGCTACTTTGAGGAATCTAAATTACAAAACATATTCTGGTTTATTTAGCGCTTCCTTAGTTGTTACAAAATTCCATAATTGTGTTCTCATATGGGTTTGATGTCTTTAGTATAATTTATAGTGTAGAAAGTATGGAAAATAAGAAGAAAACACTGAATGAGAAGGTAACTGATACTATTATTATGCATGCGTGATATACGTAGTGTTACCACTTTTACAATATATTACTATCAGTATCAATACGTAGGTTCTATCATCTCGTTCACAGCAACATTTTATGCAGTGAGTAACAGGCAAGAAAACCCCTTAAAAGCTGCCACAAGTAGAAATGAAAGCTTCGTCTGATTTTTAGGCCACAAATGATCTTCTGTTTTTGCATATGGAGCGGGGGAAGTCCAACTCGCTCATTCAAGACACATCTGGAGACACATTTAAATGGAAGATGTGAACAGATGCATTTACAGCTGGACATTTGAGTTCCGATTTCCCAAAACGGATATTATTGCGAGGTCTGACGGAGCCTTAACTGCCCCGGTAATCCTCTTTAAAATGTCGGTGAAGGTGTTAAACAGCAGGTTCTTGCTCTTGCCCGCTCCACGACCTTGTTGCTATTCACTAAAGGTGCTGAATATTAGGTGAAGTAGAAGGAAGTAGGAAGACTCCTTTTCCCACAGTTTCCACTGTCGAATCAATACTTTGTGTGAGGGCTTTCAGAGGAATCTGCAAAGCAATGGTATCTGTTACGTTTTCAACCCTCTGGGCTTGTCCACTGACTGACAAGAAACCCAGAAACAGTTTGAGTTTTGACTACACTAATGCCTAAAAGTGTATCACATTGCCGGAAAGGAAGGTAAAACAAATAGCTTGGAGGAGGAATATCAATGTTTTTTTACCCTCTGGTTTCAGCACTGGAGGAAAATGATGTCAGATATCTGGGCAACACTAGAGGAAAATAACTCCGCATTCTCAGGCAGACAGAAAGACAAATCACTAGAAAATTTGATCTAGATTTTCATGATCTTCTGAGAATTATTCCTAACAATGATTCTGTACAATCAAAAATATTTCTTTTATAGAAACTGTCTGATACAGAAAGACATATTCATACTCATGTTGGGATGAACCTTTATTCTCTCATGTTTCTAGATATTAAGAAGAGGTGCCACACCTTCATGTGACACAATATTTATCTTAGATGCACTTGCTATTACAAATATAGAACAAATACACACATACTTCCAAACCCACTGAAACAGTATTGCATGAGCACCACAATATGTACTTTGTGACATGGCGTCCTGTAGAAACAGTGACAAACTCATCCTTTTAGGACATGAGAGATGTGGGAAAACTGCAGTAATGCTGACGTCATAGTTATATTTCTGAAAATATGAAATGGAAAATGCATTAGAGAAAGCCGGGTTTAAGGTCAGCCAAGGCAGTACATATTTCTCATTGTATAAATGTTCTATGTGTGTGCAATATGAAAAAAAAATTATATATTTGCAAAAATATTGCAGAAAGGTGAAGCTGAACATAAATTCACTGTTTTTATTGAGCTGGTTGTCAGTTATATTGATTACAGATCAGAACCAATGATAAACAAGTATGGACATTGAGCTCAGATAAATTCCAGAGGAAAGCAAACAGACCTCTTTCACCGTCGATAAACTATTGAGTGTCTCATTTTATACTAACTGAATTGTGTGTAACTTTGATTTGCCAGTGAATAAATCAACTTCTAGAACAAAGACGTGACACTTGTGTAATTACGTACGTGTTGCAGAAAAGGAGATATGTTTTTCAGTAGACTGTTAATCGGAGGCTTTTAAAAGGCCGCCAAACTCACCCACAGACCCTTCAGGTTAACGGTGTCTCTTCACCTGAGCTCTCCCCCATGCAGGGAGGTAGTCTGTTCCCTGGGCGCCCCATCTCCTCCTCCATTACTTCCTCCTCCTCCTCCTCCTCCTCATCCCTCTTCTTCCACCTCAACCCCTGGCCCTATTCCCAAACCCCTGAGTCCGTAGCATCTGCACCGGGCGATGGCTCGACGGCATCTCTTACCTGCACGCAACACCCCCCTCCCTGGCAGACTACCAACCTGCATCGGGGACGTGGGCTGCCTCGACGGCGGGTGAGTCCAAACTCACTGGCACTGACAGTCTAAGAGCAGTAACCAAGGAGAGGACAGTGGTCACTGCGCATCCCACAAAACATTGTGTGCTCTCATAAGACCAGAATGACGGTATCATACAAATGCTGGTGCACTTGTTCTCAGAGTGTGGCTTTTACATTGAAAAGCATCTAACAGCGTGATGTGACTGGACCCTCCTTGTGTTACCGCTTCTCCTTAGCAGCAGGGCACAAACAAGCAGGCCTGGGGTCCTGACTGAACTAGTTATAGATTTAATTTCTTCACCTTTGTAGAGGTTGAAATAAGCTTGTTTGTCTCTCTGTATTGTCTTTTATCTGTAGTATGGTACCGCAGGAAGAACGATCTGCACGCAGTGAGGGGGCGCCTGCAGAGTCCAGAGTACAAGCTGAGTAAGATCCGCTCCTCCACCATCATGACGGACTACAACCCCAATTACTGCTTTGCAGGGAAGGCAGCTTCACTCAATGAACTAAAAGAAGTACCACGTAAAAACATCACACTCCTCAGGTCAGTCTGAGATTCAGTGTTGTATAGTAACGAAGTACTACTACTATACTGTACTCAAGTATGTTTTGGGAGAATTTGTACTTTACTGAGTATTTTTTTATCCTATTTACTTTCACTTTTACTTCACTACATTTCCTAACTCATTCACATACGATATAGTGTTTTTACCTGTGATGTAGTTGAGCTGCTGGGAGAGGTTCTGATACATTCGAGGGGACACTGGGTTTATCAGTTTGAATCTCATACCAGATTATAGGACCTTCAGTGATCAGTAACAGAGATCTGATAAGGCCAATTATTATTATTCTAATCAATACCTTTAGTTCTGTAGCATAAGGTAGACAGACAGACAGACAGACAGACAGACAGACAGACAGATAGACAGATAGACAGATAGATAGATAGATAGATAGATAGATAGATAGATAGATAGATAGATAGATAGATAGATAGATAGATAGATAGGCAGCTTCACTCAGTGAACTAAAAGAAGTACCACGCAAGAACATCACACTCCTCAGGTCAGTCTGAGATTCAGTGTTGTATAGTAACAAAGTACTACTACTATACTGTACTCAAGTATGTTTTGGGAGAATTTGTACTTTATTGAGTATTTTTTATTCTGTTTACTTTCACTTTTACTTCACTACATTTCCTAACTCAATAACATACGATATATTTCTGATGAACAGTATCATTACATATAATAAATTAATGGAAATTTGTTTTTTTCACTGCTGAGATTACCGGTGACTGCAACAAAGTCAGGAAGCTGATTTGTAATTGGGTCTAATCGCGTAATGAATAAATGCAAACGATGGTCCACACTCAACCTGTCGGTGATCTGTTGATGTGAGCAGCAGCGTAATATTCACAATTCTGACTGCCTTTGGTTGTTATTAACATTTACTTGTACTTATGCTTTCATTCCTTGAGCACATTTAATTGTAGATTCCTTGATATACTTAAGTGCAGTAAATACTAGATACTTAAAGACTTTAACTTGAGTAGCATTTCAGTTGGTGACTTGAACTTCTACCAAAGTAATGTTTTCCTACGGTATCTGTACTTCTACTCCAGTGTGACGTCCCAGTAATTGTACAACACTGCTGAGACTCTACCAGTTTACAGAACATCTTAGGATGAAAGCATCGACTGCTGAACTTATTTCTGGATTTGTTTTCGCAGGGCTCTCGGCCACGGCGCCTTTGGTGAAGTCTATGAAGGACAAGTTCTGGGGATGAGCACCGATAACAGCCCCATGCAGGTGGCCATAAAGGTCAGCTCCTACTGTGTGAGGAAAATAAAGATGACTTACACCTAAATGTTAAATGAGAACACCTCAGCAGTAGTTGGGTTCATTATATCATTGTGCTGACTCTGATGGAAAGGTCATGCATGACAAGACAGGATTTGTTTAATATTGAAAATGAGCAGAATTTAGCATGAATCTATGTAAAAAAAAAAAAAAGAGAGAGAGAGACTACTTTTTTGTAGCTTTTCAAGATAAGTGTGATGAAGTCTGTAAGATGGAAAGATGAAATCGAATATTGTAAAAATATCCAGAGTGGATAAAAGGACTGAAGGTCCTGCAAATTTCTCTGTAGATTGCTTTAAAACTTCACAAAGTAAAAGGGGAAAAAAATGAAAGAAAAGGCTGGATGAGGTCCACAAGTGTTCCTTCTTTTCACTAGTCTACTGATTGGTATTCACAGAATGCTTCTCTGATTCTCTCTGCCTGACAGACTCTTCCAGAAATCTGCTCTGAACAGGATGAGATGGATTTCCTGATGGAGGCACTGATTATGAGGTGTGCCACACTGAACCTTCACACTCATCATGCCCAATACACACCTCATAGTGGACATTGTGTAACTCAGTTCAGTGGGTTCTTCCTATAGAGCAACTTACATGTGTGAAACCTGCACATTCTTTACTCACGGAGAAGTACAGATAAACAGTACTATAGTAAAAGTAGAAATCCAGTAAATGTACTAAAGTGCAAGAGTAAAAAGCATTCCTGCATTTCTACTGCCTGTTTTGCACAAAGCTAAGTGAACGTGGTATTGTCAGTGTTGGTATTAGTTTTCCTGGTCTGGACATCCCATTAAATAGACATCAATAGTGTCCTTTTATCGTCTGTTTTGTATTGTTCCATCCCTACATTTGTATGATGTTGTTCCAATGGGCCATCTTTTCCATGCATTAGTATCTCATCCATGTTGAATGAATTAAAAAGTAAATAATGTTTTGTGTGTAAAGCTGGGTCTGATAAGATGCACATGCCTAACAAGATGTAGCCATTATGTGCACGATGTAATTTAGGTGTTGCATCCATAAATTTGTTTTTCAGCCATGGAGGTGAGCTGGTGGCATTATAGGGATCATAAGAATCAGATAAAAGGGATTTGCTGTTATAGGCAATATGGTGTTTTTACCTGTGATGCAGTTGAGCTGCTGGGAGAGGTTCTGATACATTCGTGGGGACACTGGGTTTATCAGTTTGAGTCTCATACCAGATTATAGGACCTACAATGATCAGTAACAGAGATCTGATAAGGCCAATTATTATTATTCTAATCAATACCTTTAGTTCTGTAGCATTAGATAGATAGATAGATAGATAGATAGATAGATAGATAGATAGATAGATAGATAGATAGATAGATAGATAGATAGACGACACAACAGAAAAGTATAAATAAAAACAAAATAGACTTAAAGTATAAAGATATGTAAATAAGAATTCATTTTGCCTGACAAAAATGATTAAAACTGCAATTTATCCACTGTGTAATTGTGATGCAATGATACCACAGGTGACCTTATTAATGATATTAACCCTGGCACCATAACGTCACTAAATGGCAGCTTACCCTCTGTCTTTGTCATATAGTGTAAATCATCTATTTCTTGCTCCTGTCCTTTCTTCTCAGCATGTATCGCATATGTCACCATAGATGTAATCACTGTTTTGTCCGCAGTAAGTTCAGCCACGACAACATCGTGCGCTGCATCGGCGTCAGCCTCAGCATCCTGCCGCGCTTCATCCTCCTGGAGCTGATGACCGGAGGAGACATGAAAAGTTTCCTCAGGCAGAACAGGCCGCGAGCTGTACGTCACTGTTATACTTTAGTGTGTGTGTGTGTGTGTGTGTGTGTGTGTGTGTGTGTGTGTGTGTGTGTGTGTGTGTGTGTGTGAGAAGTGTACGTCTTTGTGTGTAGCCCTCTAATTGGACCTGTACTGTATCCAGGGACAGACCACTTCACTCACCATGCGAGATCTGCTACAGATGGCGAGAGATATCGCCTGTGGCTGCCGCTACCTGGAGGAAAATCACTTCATACACAGGTTCGAGTCCACACCCAGTAATTACAGCTATTGCCAGTCCTAAAACGAAGCACGCAAATACAACAGATTACACCCCACTATGCTTTCAGCCATAATTACGATATTGTGTAGTGTTTCATAATGCTGTAAGAAAAAAATAATGTTGTTAGTGTAAGTAAAAGTAGAATAAGTACACACATCATTTTCTACAGTACAAGTATAATTATGTATAAATAAAAAAAGACCGTGATGAAAGTAGAAACACTGATTGGACATTTTTATAGAAGCAGAAGTGAAAATAACATGCTCTGAAATGAACTCAAAGCATGAAAGCAAAATGTAGGTCTTTGAAGAACATGTTCACATTTAACTGGAGCTCATGTGGACAAAAGTATTGGGACACATCACAACCTGCAGCTAATAGGATTTCCCATTCATGCTGATTTGAAATATTATCATGTCAGTTGTTGTCAGTAATTATCATGATAAACGTTACATCATTGTTTCTTTTAAGTTTAAAGGCTGATTTTTATTCTGAAGTGAGGGTTGATTTTACATTTTGTAGCCTAGACCCCTATTGGCATTAAACCACCCAAATTCAGTGTGTTCCAATAGTTTTGTCCATGTAGTGCATAGTTGTTTGATTACGTTCATTTTGTCTCTGTTTACTAGTCGATAGCGTTTCTTTTTATCACTCAAATTTTTCGCACGCAGGTAAAAACACCTTTGCAACCAAAAAATTTGTCTGATAAAAAGAAACGCTATCAACATGTAGTGAGTGATTATAGTCTGAACACTATTAAATTATTCATACTTAAGATAAAATGAAAATCCATATGCTCAAATAAGTGAAAATTAATGTTGTTTCCAATGTTTCCAGTATCAGACGCAGTTTTTGGTGTAAATACATTCTTTGAAAAAAAAGACTTAGACTGTGCCTCTAAAAACTTTAGTTTTTTTGTTTTGTCTTGATATTGGGAAGGTGTACCATGAAAATAACTACTGTGTCCTTTAAAATCCATAAATCTAAAGTAGTAATTCAATAATTTCCCCCTTGGGATTAATAAGTATTCTGATTTTGATTCTGTAATCAATCTATTTTGTAAATGTAAGGAGTAGAAAGTGCAGATATTTACAGTAACAGATATTTTGTATTTTAGAGACATCGCTGCTAGAAACTGCCTGTTAACCTGTCCTGGACCAGACAGAGTAGCCAAGATTGGAGACTTTGGGATGGCACGAGACATTTACAGGTTAGTGTGTTGTATGTTAACGCATGTTCATTACAATTCTGTCTCTTCGGAGGAAGAGGAGTCCCAGCAGCATATCCGTAGTTTTCCTCTATGGGGCTGAATTCTAAATGAACTTACAGGGTGAGGGTACATTTGATAAGATTTGTTTTGTTTTTCAGAGCCAGTTACTACAGAAAAGGCGGGCGAGCCATGTTACCAGTCAAATGGATGCCACCTGAGGCCTTCATGGAGGGGATCTTCACCTGCAAAACCGACACATGGTAAAAAATATAAAACTATATATAAAGGAACTGCTGAAATATGGCCAGCTAAATACTCAAAATCTGTCAGACAAGGGGGTTATATCAACAGCCAAGTGAAGTTATAAGGCATTCATGGGAATTCACTGAAATTCTACATTTCAACCTTAGTGTGTTATTGGAGGACAAAACAACATTTTATTATTTTTTGAAAATTTAAAAAATTGTTTATTTTTATATAGAAAATCAAGGTAAATGAAGTTACCATATTTGGTTCCTTACCCGTAAGTGGGAAAAAAAAAAAATAAATAAATCCAAGAAGTAAATATAAAAAAATACAAGAAAAACACATGTAAAGTGAAAGGAACATGTATTTTCCAACATTAGAACATCACTTTTAGAACATTAGACCAACATAAGTGCTGATCCAGACACCTGTCAACATCCACATTATCACTGTGAACATTATTACATACATTAGTATCATTACTTCATGGTACCTAACAAAGCAGGTATACTCACTGTTCATGCAGAGGTGGACCCTACAGACCTTAAAGACCCTGTAGACCACATCAGACCTGAGATTGGTGACTCACTGTCCTCACTGTAACTGTTGCTGTCACTGTCTTGTAATGAATGTGGAAATGACAAAAAATAGTTACTTGTCCAATAAAGGGTTAAATGTCATGCATTCATACCAAACATCCATATCATTCAGGGATAAAAATATAAGAAATTAATTCCAGATGTTAAACTTTGAAAGAAGGCAAAACATTTCACATTTACAATAAAGCTACACTGCAATATTGCTGTCTTTAGTGGTGAAAAAGGATCCTCGCACCAAATTATAGCTAATTTAAATGCCTCTTTGTGGGCAAACCAAAACCATTTGGAGACATTTTTACAAGCAGAGTCATTCAACTCCTAAATATATCCAGACAGACCAAGAGTTGTATATCAACTGAACATCTTTACAAGACAGAGCAACATGTACTGTATATATTTGAGACAGACACCAAACCACGGCGAGAACATCCTGTTCTTGTTCACATTCACAACAAAAAACTGCAACAGGAGAGCATCACAGACCCGAAGAAAACCAAATTTTGTCAGAATTTTTAATTCCAATTCTTTATTTATATAAATATTTATATAAATACCAAATTTCTTATTTTTCTCTTTATATTTTAATTCTTATCTTATCTTATCTTATCTTATCTTATCTTATCTTATGTATAGGGAACATAATACTCCATCCCTAGGCTCTGTGTTCAGGTTGTAGAAAATATATACACTAGTGGTGTCAGGCAGGTTTGTGGTTAGATATACGAATTATCACTGTTAAGATCCCATCAGATGTGACTCTACTGCTCCACAGCTCAACACAGGAGCTTGGAAAAAGTAGCTGCTCTTCTAAACAAGGTCAGATCATACAGTTGTAGCTGAAGGGTTTGGCAGTGGCACAAATTGTCTCTGCCAAAATGTTTTTTATTCACCAATAAAAACTCTTTAGTTGATTGTAAATGTACTTCAGAAACGCATAGAAAAAAATCTATCTGAACTGAATGTGCAAAGCTTGCAAAACAAAGTTGGTGTTCCTACTAAAACTTTTGGCCACAACTTCATATTTATATTTACTGTTTTTTTAATCTGGACAAAGCGGACACATCTACAGAAGAAAGATATTTATTCTCAAATTCTGCCATTTTCTGCAGCATCAAGGATAGATAGAATTTTTTGTTTGCAGATGAATCAAAGTTGACCTTCAGTTTTCAAACCTCAGCTGTGTAATTATTGTATGGTTAACATTTGTTGGAAACAGTCTGAGAGATGTAAAAGCATTGATATGAAACAGACAAATTTACATTCACACCAATATTTCATTATTATTTTGGATATGACAGTATTTTGCATATGAGGTGTCATGTGAACAGTATTTTCCTTTTACTGAATGGAGAATTTTCCAACAAAGACCAGGGGAATGTACCAATATTCTGGTTTAATGAGAATTTTGGACATTCTTACAACATATTTGTGGGTTTACAGGTAGTAACGGTTGGCCACAATGAGCTGGAGTAGAAACAAAGATCCTCTTTGGTCAAGACAGATGCTCTAAACAAAAAAAGTCCACATTTTTAGCCAGAAGGAGAAACACGCCCACTGTTAAACACTGTGATAGAGGATATCAACAGGTTTTCAGATACATGCAAATACTCATAAATTTACTTTTTCAAGACGGTGTTTGGGGGAATAATAGAAGAGGCTGAGTTCCTCTGGTGTCTGCTTCTTACAGACACCAGTTGGTTTACAGGTTTACTCATCACGACAAGATATACGATACAATGGGTCACATGTTGCATATATCTGTGCATTATACCATATTTACTGTTTTTTTAATTTATTTTTTTGAAACGATGTAAATTCAATCTCCAGCATCTAGTTAAGAAGAGGGGGGAGGGGGTGGGGGTGTTTGAGAAGAACTATAAGGATAGAAGGTTTTTTTTTTTCTTTTATCAAAAAATAATTTGTTTCTTTCAAATGTTTGGAATTTTTTGGAAGTCTGTACAGTTTAGACTTCAACAACAGTATAAAAGTTTTGGCGTCACACGGTTTGGCTCAACTGTTGCCATGTGTCTCCCTCTGCAGGTCATTTGGAGTACTGCTGTGGGAAATCCTCTCTCTGGGTTACATGCCATACCCATGTAAGACCAACCAGGAGGTTCTGGAGTTTGTCACCAGTGGAGGCAGAATGGACCCTCCCAAAGGATGTCCAGGGCCTGTGTGAGTACTGACAAGTATCATTCTGGAATAAACACCCAGGTTCATGTTTTATTTACGCTTGACAACAGACCTCAATATTTAAAAAGTACAGGGAAGCCTCATCACAAAGATTCAGGATTTGGTTTGATTCTCAACTTTAATGATTAAATAATAATAATAAGAAGAAGAAGAAGAAGAAGAATGATAATAGAAGTAGTAATAATAGTAATAATAATGATAATGGATTGGATTTCAAGATAATCAAAACCTATGACTGTGTACATTATTATAAACTCAAATTTTCTCTACTATTAACTGACAATTTTTATGGTTATGACAGTCAGTCTTTTACTTTTAGAAAAGAATACATTTTTCTTCAGCTCATCTAATGGAAAGAAACAAATCATACAAGCAATTTTAACCCTGAAAGATCTAGAACTATTTTTATCCCAACTTCCAAATCAACAAATTAAATTTAAATTCAAAGGTTATTATACCAAAACTGGAAAAAGATTAAAGAACTGGAAAAATAATCACTGCAGTAATTATCCAATGGAAGGATCTGAACTATTTGTGAATATAAAGGTCTCAGTGTCAAACTCACTAATTCCATTTCCAGATGGAATGAAAAATCTCCAGTTTGAGGAGTAAAAGATTACTTTTTGAGACGGCAGTTAAATCTTTTATCAACACATTTATGAGGAAATATTCCATCATCTGTTCTCATGCTGTGAGAACAAGAATGTTGAGTATTATCATTTCATAACAATCACATTAGGGTTTGTAATTACATGATTGAATAACATACAATAGAAAGATAAATCTACACTTTGTATGTTTTGTTGTGCAGCTATCGGATCATGACCCAGTGTTGGCAGCACTGTCCTGAACACAGGCCCAACTTCTCAACCATCCTGGAGAGAATCAACTACTGCACTCAGGTACACTTCAAGCATAGATTTGGGATTGATATTCGTCCATGCTTGTATTATCTTGTGTTCATGTCTGTAAATAACCATCTTTACTGTACACCAGGATCCAGATGTGATCAACACCCCCCTACCAGTGGAATACGGGCCGACCGCAGAGGACGACGCCATAATCCGTCCCTCTGACCACACCTCCAGTAGCCTAACTCCACTCCTGGTGTCCCACCCTGTTTCCCAGGATCCCCCCTCCCAGCTTGGCCTCTCTTCTCTGGGCCTGGGTGCCGCTCCTCTGCCCCCACAACCCGCCAAACCCCGTCTGCTCCTTCAAAGAACCCAACCCATTCACCACGAGGTGACGTCATGCTGCGAGGCGCTGGAGCCGTCCTGGGCCGAGCCTGTCCCCGCCCCCGGTTTGCTGTGCACAGGAGGCCACTGGCTCCACCCTGAACCTCCGCATCACAGACCCTGCTCCAGGAACAGCTCCTCATCAGGGAGTCAGCGGCTGAAGAACAAAACTAAGAACCTGTGGAACCCCACATATGGCTCTTGGGTTTTGGAGAACTTCAGAGGAAAGAAAACACTGGCTCATACCCAGTCCATGCCGCTGTCTAGTTCCACATCCTCCACCTCCAACACACAGGTTCCCCAGACCTGCAGCCCAAACTCGGAATGCAATGAGGGCGTGTGCGACGGTACCAACAGCAGCCACTTAAACCCTGCCGGCCTCTGCACGTCCTCATCTCCGTCGCCGTCGTGCCAGGCTCAATCTGCCCCGAGTGGGTCTTCTCATAAGACAGGAACGAGTGGCACCACACCAGGAAGCTCAAAAGCTGGGATGGACCTGGCCAAGCTGCAGAGTTTCCCCTGCGGCAACGTCAACTACGCCTACGACGAACAAAGCTACGAGACCGAGAGTCTGCCCCTGGTTAAACCCAAAGCCCCTGAAGCCATCACAAACACCAGCTCTGCCCCCAGCGTGTCCTCAGGGACGGGTCTGGGCCTGGCATTAGGCCTCCACACGTCCTCATCCAGCATGCCCAAGCTGCTGCTGAAACGCCACGCCAGCTACGGACACGAGGACGTAAGGAGACACACCAAAGCCGAGAAACCCACACGTGACCGAGACTCAGGATTTTCTCTGTCTGAAGACCTCAGCGTTACCCCAATCTAAGAAACAACTTATTGTTATTGATTGATTTGAGTTCTAGACTATCACTTGGAGCCCCTTTTCACTGCTGGTACACAAACTAACACTATACATTCTGGATTTCTGAAACAGATAGCATGACCATGAGGGCTCTGCTGCAGTCTAAGAGTCTCAACAGCAGATTCTTACAGCTCCTGGGATGCTGGATCACACACAGTCCAAGACAAACACTCCTCTGCACTGAGAGCCAATGCTGGACTTTCCTGGGCTTCTGGTATGCAGGTAGCTTAACACTGACCCTGACACACTGGATAAAACGCAGCCTTGTGCTTTCTCAGCGAGCACATTGCTGCCATAAACGACTGCTGTAGCTGAACTCCTTTTCTACTTTTTTTTTTCTCCACAAACCTTTTGGCAGTGGTGGATGTAGCATTATCGTAAAGATTTAGTTGGAATTCGCAGTGTTCATTGTGCAGCACGACCATAAACAAACGTACATTGAGCCATTTGGAAAAGAAGCATGTGTTTTAACTCAACTTTTCATAGCAGTCTCAGTTTTTTCGGAAAGTGTCAAGTTCCAAGAAGAGATCGGACTGCCAGTAAGAATTTAGCCTATTTGGAAATGAAGAAAAATATGCTAATTTTAAGAACAAACCGTACCGACTGATACTGATTTGATATTAGCCCAACTAATGTGACAACACAGCATTTAGAAAGTGTTCTTGATGTTTTCTACATTCCTCTTTAGCTCTAATGTTCATATTTTGACCAATTATGGTTTGTTCTCTGGTTACCCATTCACTCCAGGTGCTGCTGTGACCGGGACTGAAGGCTGATGAAAGCTGAAGTCTGTGTCCAACAGTTATTTTTGTGTCTTTTCCAGGTGTTGTAACAACACATTATGCAAAAACACCTCATTATTTAATAAGAAATTCCATAAATTTTCACTTCATTATATAATGCCACCCACATTATGTAACAATCTGCAGCATTTTGTACCTGACTGCAATATGATAAATGTTCCTACTTTTGTAAGAAAATTATAATAACTAATCATATTGCACAGGTTCACTATTCTGATGGATAAAGACCATAAAAAGGACATAATGAATCTGACCTTTGACACACATCCCAAACTTCAGGGGATTCTGTAAGACCAATATGATAAAAAGTGATCTTGTTCCTGCTTTTTCTGCTACTTAGACTGAAATTGGTGTCACGTATACACTAACATCAGTGTAATTCATATATTTGGGAAGTTAAATGTGCTGCAACAGACATCCAGTTAAATTGGTTGTTGCATGATACACCAGTATAATTAGATTTTAGAGGCCAACCAATAGTGGACTGATATAATAACAGAGTCGGAAAAAGTCAAAAGATGATTAATTGGTCAATATCTGCCATAAAAGAATGTTGAAATTAAACCTTTGACTTCTTGTTAACACCTGAGTCTATGAAATAAATAGATAAATAAACACAAGGTCAAAGACATTAATCAAATCTGAAGCTGAACATACAAAAGGTTATTCTATGTGCAGTGTTAAAATGATTAACTTATAATTTTTCCTTAAAGATTAAGGTTTAAAAAGGCTTTTAAAAAAATTACCTTACTTCAATATCCATCTATGGAAATTCAGTCTCTGCATTTATCCCATCCTGATACCTACAGCTTATAACATTAGCACTTAAAGTCCATAATCCCACTTGTGAAGCCAAATATTAATCATCAGCTGCTATTGGAACCAAGTTCTGCTGATATCAACCAATTATAATATGTCTGAGATATTACATTTTCATCATAAAACAAGTGCAACTGCTGCATTTTGTACCACCACAGTAGGTTATACTGGTAAGTGTATCATATAATGAGTTCAGGTCGGGTTCATTCCAGAATGAAGTGAAAATGATTTGCACTCAGTCAAGTTGTTGCACAATGCTGTGTTTTCCCATCATGCATTGCTACACTGGTCGTTGCTGTTTGAGAGATGCACTTTTTCCTATAGCCGTTGAGATGTCCGATGCACCTCCGGGATTCCAGGAGTCTTTAGGGTGCACCCAGTAGTGTTGTACACCTCTTTGAGAATTGAAAACACTCACTACAGTAAATGTTGTGATAAAATACAAGTGGACCATGTGTTAAGGATAGTTTTGTAACCCTACAGACCTTCTCCAACCTCCATCCTAATGCTGATGTGGAATACAGGGAGGTCTCCTGAGTGTATAAGCCTAATAGAGGACTCAAACGATGACCATGTAGCTGTGAAAATATTTGCTATTTTTGTACTCACCTGCTTACACTGGACTAACCCATTTAGCATTTGTAGCTCATTTAATTTGTATTCACTTATGTTTATGATGGATGTGCATTTGTAGTCGACCACTGCCATTAGGTACCCCAGCACTACGTGAGCCGATGTAGAGCTGGTCGTACCTATATGTTTACTCAGCGGGGGGAGGTATTCAGCTTTGAAATACCAAACAAGCTGCTGTAAGTATCTCAGTCTTATACAGTTAATCAAGTTGTGAAAAGCTTGATTTACTATTTAATTTTGTGGTTATTCTTATTTAATGGATTTAGTAGTTGTTCTCCAGGTTTGTCTTTTTTGAGCTTAAATGTATCTACTTTTTTATTTTTCGTTTTTGACTTTGTACATTTTGTGCTCGGACCTGCTGATATACACCGATCGGCCATAATATTATGACACTGGTCAGCAAATGAACATGTAGACCTCGAAGCTGATGTTTTGGAAACAGCAAAAATTGTAAGAGTACACTCGTGGCCAAAAGTTTTGGGAATGACACAAGTTTTGTTTTTGCAAAATTTGCTGCCCATGTTGCGCCCTCCCCCATTGTTTCTGGGGAACACTGAAGAACAATTAGGAGTATTATATAGGTTTCAGATAAAATTTAGTGACAAATAAATTACATTTAAGCATACAATCCATTTGTGTCATTCTCAAAACTTTTGGCCACGAGTGTAGGGATCTGAGCAACTTTGACAAGGGTGAAATTGTGACACAAATCACTGGGTAAGTGCATCTCTGGTCAATAATCCCACTTGTGAAGCCAGTTTATTAATTAACCATCAGTATTATAACAATATTAACCATCAGCTACTGTTGGAACCAAGTTCTGCTGATACCAACCATTTATAATATGTCTGAGATATTACAGTTTCCTCATAAAACAAGTGCAACCACTGCATTTTGTTGTTCATTCCCAGTGTAAAGTGGTTCGTACCTACCAAAAATGGTCTAAAGAACAACAACCGGATCTGAGCCAATCCAAGGTCTAGCTCTGACCCGAGGCCTAGACTCCACCAGACCTCTGAAGGTGTGCTGTGGTATCTGGACCTTGCAGCAGATCCCTGAAGTCCTGGAAGTTGTAAAATGGGAGGGATTGGAGTTGTTTATCCAGGACATTCCACAGATGCTCCATTATCCTGAGAATTAGATTTTCCTTCCTTAGTCCATTTTGGGTCGGTACTAACCACTGCAGACCAGGAACAAACAACAAGACCAGCAGTTGTGGAGATGTTCTGACCCAGTCAACCCCCGTTGCAGTATCGTCCTTGTCAAAGTCACTCAGTTCCTTACGTTGCTCATTTTTGCTGCTTCCAACACATCAGCTTCAATGACTAAATGTTCACTTACTGTCTAATATATCCAACCCAATGAAAGGTCCCATTATAAATGAAATAATCAATATTATTACCACTTCTCCTGTCAGTGATCTGAATGTTATGGCTGATTTGTGTGAGTGAGTGTGTGTTGCTAAATAGTTCACTTGAAATAAGTGTAGTACATCTAACCTAACAAATAGTTCCTAGAGTTTTCTAAAGAGTCCTTTTCAATCAGAGAAATTAAAACATTACAGGTGGAACTACTGTGGAATGTCCTTACAGAGTTTTCGGACATAGAGGAGAAATTCACAAGGTGTTTTTTTTTTTTTTTTTTTTTTTACGGCCTGGCGCATTTTATTTCACACTCACTGACCTTTTTTCGCATTTATTCTTTATGTAGCTGAGGGTTTTAAGCCTCGGCCAAAAGTGCAAAGACATTCTATGCAACATACTGTCTTCTTCTATCTTCGATCTAACTTAACCATGCCCCAAAAAAATCCACAAGAGGTGTATAAGAGGTCAACTATGTGAATTTCATCAGTTACGTTATGCACACATTTGCTGCGTGAATTCAGTTCTGATATTAAAATGCCACAACTATTACTATTGAAAATAAAAATTATTTTCCCAGTTTAATTCCATGTGTATTTCTTTTCATGTCTTATTTTGCAAAAAAAAATTTATTTTCAGATTATAATTGTACATTTACAAAGGAAACAAGGTGAAAAAGTGTGAAATTTTGAAGAAAAGACTTATTTGTCAGTGTAGTTTCATTCAGTGTTTGGCTGCTGTTTAAGACCAGGGTTCATGTTTCCTCTAATGCTGACTTTTAAAGATAATTTTTTTCAGATAATGGTTTGTTACAGAGTCTCTAGTGTTAATATATTTCTGTATTTTACATTATTTATGGCCACTAGGTAGACTGGTCATGACCAATGTTGTGCTTGTCCATTTTCTGTACAAATTTGGAAATTTGGTCTGTTGGTTGCTGTTTTTATTCACTCTTATTACTTATTAATCGACCTTGTGTCTGACTCATCCTGACTTATTCACTGCAGTTGGATGCTTAGTTTATTTTTAATGGTGCTTGTGCATCAATTTATGGAAAAGTTGGATGACAGAAGAAAAACTACTGTCATGTTTAGTGGAACTGAAAATATACCCTGCTTGGCCAATATATAATATTACCACCTGAATTTAACTGAGGACATAGTTTAGATCCTTCCTTTTGATAATTGGTGCAGTGATTAATATATTTCAGTTCTTCAACCCCTTAACTGATGAAGTGCGGAGCTGCTTGTTTGCTTTGCCATCACTTTGTGGATAGCATAAAGATTGAACTGTGTTTCAATGGAAAACGTGGTCTGATGCGTCCAGATTGACCCTGTGATGGACGCATCAAGGGGAGAAGGAAAAGGATGAAGTGATTACCCATCATGCTTAGTGCCTACAGTACAAGCCTGTGGGGGCAGTGTTATGATCTGGGGTTGGTCCAGTTTGTCAGATCTAGATTCATAACGTTATATCTCCAAAAACGGACCTCAATATATACCAAACCAGGTGTGAACATCAGTAGATTTTTTCTTTGCTGATGACACCGACATATTCGTAGACGGTGACACATCAGGATCAGATTGTTTAAGAGTGGTTCAGGAGACATAATTTTTCTGGATCACATTGAGAATCTTTACACACCGGTCTGACTACCATCAACACAAGATCTTGGCAAAAAAAATAAAATATTAATGCATCTATGGATGGGAATAAATGCTATGACTTTTATTGTGACAGTGCAGAGCCATTGTATGGCATAATCAATGCCACAACTAATGTGTCTCATAATCAGTCCAACAAAATATGTGTGTAATTTTGTTTTATTTTGACCAGGATGTGTATTCGAGCTTCCAGGGAACACATGCAGCAGCTCTATACAACACACACACCTTTCGAAGACTTAATCTGCATTTATTTCAAACATGGAGTTTGATTTTCTTCCACATTTTTCTAATGTATTACTTAAAAATTAGCAGTTTTCTCTAAATGCTAACCCCTCCTCCAGGTGGAAAACTTTTTTTATTTTTTTATACAGTGTCCATAATACACTGTCATCAGCTATTCGATCGCCTAAAAATCATCAGAATTACAAGTTTGATTACAGGAAAAATTAAAGGAACGATATACAAGGAACAAGTGTGATAATAATTATAATACAGTACTGCTATAGTCATGTGACCTGGTCTGTACTGAACACAAACGTTTAATATTACACCCAGGAGTGTAAAATCAAGGCTTAACATGGTATGAAGTATGACTCAGTTTGATACTTGTGTAACTGCTCACTTTTCCATCTTTCAGTTTGATGATTTCACGAGCTTTTCCTTCACGTGTAAAATGCCATCCATTGCAAACTGAAAAACAGCATCCACACACTTTCACTTCTGCTCCTTTTGAAGGAAGTTGAATTAGTGTCAGTTCATTTTTTTCTATTGTTTAGTAACAGGTTTTCTGGCTCCTCTCTCTCTCTCTTTGAGTGTCTGTCGTGTTTTGTTTTTTTTTTGTCAGTGTCAGTACAAAGAGTTTAGAACTAAATATGTTGCATTCTTTCACACAGTATCTGCTCATTATTTATACATTTTTAAAGCTCATGCCAGAATACTCTTACTGACTTTACTGATAACGTTCACAGCCTCCCTAAAAGTCTTTCTTGCGGTGTCCATTGTAATAGTTTGAGCTGTTTAAGTCATCTGGGTGTTCTCTTTGGTACTCGAGCAGCAGGTTTCCTCTTCAGTCTCTTGAACGTTGACAGACTCCAGCGTATGGATCAGGTTTTCGAGTCCCCACAGGTAACCGTCCTCCCGGTTTCCCTCCTGCCAGGGAATGTCGTGATGTAACATCTGACCTTCTGGTAACGCTGTGGTCTTACCAAAGTCAATAATCCAGACCTGAGCGTTGCCTGTGCGGTCATGGATGAAAAGGAGGGAGCTGCCAATGACCTATGGAAAAGGAAGTTTTAGTAAGTGTTTAACCCAAATTAATTTTTCTCTCTGGTCAACCTTTGTTCAGTGATTTATTATAATATTACCCTCTGTATTTTGCATTTTTCACTGTAAATCATGTATTTCTCATATTTAAATTACTATATTTAATTCAGATGTTCATGAAAACTCAGTTATATTATGTTAAAACAGACAAAACTGAAGAAAAAGCGACTTTTTTGGCAAAGATATCAATAACTGAACATAAAAACAAGCGCCCCCATTCAACTCCATGGGTTTTACTGGTGAATCAATGTCGTAGAAGATGACGGTGTTTCCACATTCACTATGGAGCCTCTGAACGTCCAAATGGGTCATATCTGATGACCATGAAAAGACGACGAACTGTATTTTACACCAATTACTTACATGCATTAATAAGATCAACAGTTTAGATCAGTAGATGCTTTTGGTCAATGGTGGAGGTTTGGGTCTTTATGGGTTAAAGGTAAAGGACAGTAAGTGTAACATAACATATGAGGTTTCCATTAGCTTTCAGCAGATCTTACTGCTAAACTCTTCTGTCATCACCTCTTTGAAGGACACGCACTTCAGAAATACGATTATTGAAAAACCCTGGTTTAGACATTTTGGTCTGAGTATGTATGTACATAGTGATGGTAGACTCAAACATGATGAGACCCAGGTTGAAGGTATAAGGTTATTATGTGATGTTTTTATCTTTGCTAAGTTGCCGTTTGTTGATCCACGGTTCAGACTAAACTGTGACAGTTCTGACCTTGTTTGGATATTTCCAAACAGATCTTTAGTGCAGCTACTGACAACACAAACCGTAAAGAAAACAGAGGTAATTAGTGGTTTTTACTGTGGCTGTTTTCAGTCTAAAAACAGAGCTAAGCTAACAGAGCTATAATGTAAACTATCAGCTGTTGCGACACATGAAGATTATACAAAGGTATGGTATCCGGTCTGGTATGTTATTTCCTTCTGATGTTGTTGGTTTGTAATATTAATACTATCTAAAACCACTTTAACGTGTATATCATTGATCACCTCATGTCGCTTGAAGAACTCTGACATCTTCAGGGCCTGTCGGACCTCTGCCAGTCTGTTCAAGTAGGACTTCTGTTTGAATAAAAACAGAGAAAGACACGTAGTCAAACTATAAGTACATACAGCTTAAAATAACAGGATGTAGATGGCGAACATACGTTATCTAGAAACCTTCCAATACAAGCATAGAAATGTCAATATTTACTTTAAGTTTAGAACTATAGACAGAGGCAATGTTTGATCATGGTTATCCACCCGACTGCTGTTCCTGAGACTGTGGCATCTTAGAATAGAATTTCTACTGATTTACCACAAAAATTAACTCTGATTGAATGAACTGATCATGATTTGGTACTTAAGCGTCAAGGTCGAAACATGCTTTTAGAAATAAATCAAGTATTCATAAGCAGATTATGACAAAACAGCACACAAATGTACAAGAGGAAACAAAGCCACAATGTGATAACACAGTGTTCTGAAAAAAAAATTAAAAAAACCAAAAACCACTTGTTAATCCATTATTCAACAACAAATGTCTCTGTGAAATCAGAACCGCTTTTATTAAATTCCTTCAAAGTCTTCACAATGTACAGTATATTGTAAGAGTCTGTACAGATATAGACACATCCTGCCTTCAGGTTCTGTTGTTCAGGCGTAAGTGGCTAAGCTACATGTACGCATATGCATGTAAATTGCATGTAAATAAATGTACAACATCCTGAGTTTTTCTGTTTTCTTATGGGCTGATAGGACGACGGCTCATATGTGTATACTGTATATGTTTGACATTTTTGAGCTGCCTAACGCTGCCCTTGCTGCATAAAATGCCCTGTCTTTCATTCTATACTGTATCTAATAAAGTCTAAAATTCCCAAAAGACATATTTTTAAAAAAAGATTAAACCAATGATTTTTTTTGGATTTATTTAGGGTTTTATCCATATTTCATTTTTTTTTAAATCATTTTTTTGTTTTTTCCTCTTTAACCTTCATTTAATTTAACCACATGCATTTTTCATGAATTTTTATTTATTTGTTTCTATAATTGGTTTCTTTTACTTTTTTGTTTGTTAAATAGGGGGATGATACTGTGCAGACTGTTTGTTAAATCTTACAACCTTTTATTTTACCATATGTTCCAGACAGATCCTGCCTTCAGGTTCTATTGTTCAGGTGTGAGTGGATGCACCTGTGTTCCCACCACAGCTGAGGGTAATTGTCCTGAAAGGAGGCTGAAACCGACTGTTCAGTTTGGTTGCGACTTCTGATGAGTTAACATCTTCATTTTGATCTCCCTGTATTGCCCTTAAAAGAAAAGACCAGCATTGTGTTCTGATTTATTTTGTGTATACCCCCCCCCCATTCACTTGATTTTCACTTTGTCTTTGTTTTTGTGGGTCTCCACAGTATGCTGAAATATGTTGGGCTCTGTAGTTCTCTCTGGTCCCCTTCCTAATCTGACATGTTTAGTCGCATGTCATCACTCAACCACTGGCTGTCTCGGTGGTGTCCAGCCAACAACATACATTTTGTTGACAATAGGTGGACATTTTGGGGAAAACCCGGTCTGATTAAGAGAGATGGCTCTTACATCCCACTTTTGTGATGCTGCTCTCATTTCTAAAAATCTGGCCAAGTTTATTAGTGACCTGAAACTTTGACCCCGAGTTGATACCAGGATGCAGTTGGCTACTGTAAACACCAGAGAGACTGTCTGTCACCTGACCACCAATATCTGACACAGCTGAATTAATGAGGAAAAGAGCTTTACACAAAAACCTAATGAAAATGGACACTACTGCTGTTAAAAAAAAACTGAACGTTAGACCTTTAACATCCAAGACTGGACTAATGATACTGTAATCAGATCATCAAATTGATTGATTCTGTTTAACAGAAACCTGGCTTTGTGAGGTTGAGTATGTGTCCTTTAAATAAAGCTACTCCCCCTCGTCACCTGAATAATCGTAATCCTCAAGACTCAAGCAGAGGAGGAGCTCTAACAATTAAATCCTAAACCTAAGCCAAATATTAACTCATTTGAAAGTCTTTCTCACCCAACCTGTAAAACACTCCAGCCTGTCGTTTGTCATAGTGTACCCTGCTCCTGGTCCACAGAATTTTTATTTTTATCTAAGCTCCTATCAAGTCTAGTCCTTAAAACAGATGAAGTACTTGTAGACATTGAAAATGACAGCCTCAGTACTGCATTTATGTCATTACTAGACTCGATGGGTTTCAGTCAGTGTGTACATAAACCCATTCACTGCTTTAATCACACCCTTGACCTAGTTCTGACCTATGACGTGGAACTTGAAGTCTTTCCATGAAATCCTCTCCTCTCTGATCACCATCTAATAACTTATGAATTTTTATTATACAATGATTTCCTTCCTCTGGATGTTGTTTTGGCTGACACACCTCCTCAACAACACATGGAAGACAGGGACAGTACTGCTGGATTGGCAGTCTAGTGTGGTGGTTCCCCTTTTCAAGAAGTGGGGCCAGAGAGTGTGTTCCAACTATAGAAGGATCAGACTCCTCAGCCTCCCTGGCAAGGCCTACGCCAGGGTGCTGGAGAGGAGAATCGAATGATACTTGAACTCCAGATTCAGGAGGAGCAATGCAGTCTTCAACCTGGCTGCAGAGCACTGGACCAGCTCTTTACCATCTACAGGCTCCTAGAGGGTTCATGGCAGTTTGCCCATCCAATCCACATATTCTGTGGATTTGGAGAAGGCATTTGACTGTGTCCCTGGGGGTACCCTGTGGGGGGCACTGCGGGAGTATGAGGTCCATGGCCCGCTGCTAGGTCCTTGTATGACCGGAGCCAGAGCTTGGTCCACATTGCCGGAAGTAAGTCGGATTCGTTCTCCGCCAGGGCTGCCCTTTGTTACAGATTCTGTTCATAATCTTTATAGACAGAATGGGCAGCCAGAGGGAGGGAGGGGGGGTCTAGTTTAAGGGCCTCATGGTTGGATCTCTGCTTGGTGGTCTTGTTGGCTTCATCAAGCTGTGACCTCTAGCTTGACGGTTCACTGCCGAATGTGAAGCAGCTGGAAGGAAGACCATGGCCTCAAAGTCCAAGGCCATGGTCCTCAGTCAGGAAAGGGTGGAGTGCCCTCTCTGGGTTGGAGGAGAGTTGCTGCCCAAAGTGGTATCTTGGGGTCTTGCTCACGAGTGAGGGAGGGATGAAATGTGATATCGACAGGCGGATTGGGGCAGCATCAGCAGTATTACAGTTGCTGTACTGGTCTGTGTTAATGGAGCTGAGCCAACATGCAAAGCTCTCGATTTACCGGTCGATCTACATTCATACCCTCACCTATGTTCACGAGCTGTGGGTAGTGACTCGAAGGACAAGATCATGGAAATGGATTTCCGCTGCAGGGTGGCTGGGTACTTCGCAATAGGATGAGGAGTTCAGCCATCCGGGAGGGGCTCAGAGTAGAGCCAATGCTTCTCCACACTGAGAGAAACCAGCTGAGGTGGTTCATCTGGTCAGGATGCCTCCTGGATGCCTCACTGGTGAGGTGTTCCAGGCATGTCCAACTAGGAGGAGACCCCAGGGCCGACCAGGACACGCTGGAGGAATTGTATCTCCCAGCTGGCCTGGGAACGCCTTGGAATCCCCCTGGAGGAGCCAGAGGAGGTGGAGGGGAGAGGGAAGTCTTCTCTACTCAAGCTGATGCTGATAATACCAGATATCTATCAGATCATGCTATATCTAATTTTAAGGAGGAAATTCTAATAGCACTTAATTAATAACACATCTGAACTTCAGAGTAGATTCTTTCTCTAACGCAGTCAATTTTAGCCCATCTCAATTTGATGAGTTTGTTGATAGTGCAGCACCAGAAAATAATCTTTGAAAAACATTAGATCTAATCGCTCCTCTAAAAAACATTATAAAATGAGGGAAGTGGCCTTCCTGGTTAAATTCTCAGACCTGTCAATTAAAGCAACCAACCCGAAAACCTGAGAGAGAGTGTTCTACAAAACTGGAAGAACCCATTCAGCCTGGCAGGATGTTCTACAGAAGTACAGGAATGCACTTGGTTCTGCTGGAGCAGCTTATTGCATACCACGTTCACTACTGTGAACATCCAAGGGTTAAAAAAAACAAAGTGCACTTTACCTAAATTATTTCAATGTATTTATAAGATTAGTGGTTGGGTAGTAGATGTTTAGTAGTATGGATAAATAAATGAATTAGAACTGCATATCTATATACAAAAATAACTTTTCACAATTCCTACTCGTCTTCCTACTTTTTCCTTTAAATCATGTGATGGTTAAAAGTTGATTCCCGTCCTGCTGTAATTCTTAAAAACTGACAGCCTCCAATGCAAACTGACTTGACTGGCTTTGGTTGGCACAGACGTCCACCCATGAGCTGGTAAATCTAGTTATTGTTGTACACGGATGTACGATCTAACTCAGCAGATGTGTTTGCTCTGTTCTTACAACGTGTGAGCAGAAGCACATGACATACCAAGATGTTGACATTCCCACCAACAAAGTCTGTGAACACCTGGATGACATCCTGCTTCGATCGCGTCTTCTTGAAGTCAGTTCGGCACGTACCATCACATTTCTAAATAGAATAGAACAAATGAAGAAGGTGAATTACTTTAAGTCCAATAAGTGAATAGGTGAAAGTGCATCATTACATATAGTTCAATGGTGTTCGTTATGTCTTCAGTTTTCTATATGCACTTTTTGCTTTCTTTTGTTTAAGACATAGGTTTTACTCCAAAAACATACCTT
>JAPQRQ010000016.1:27083501-27098108 GCA_037367365.1 Apogon talboti
TTCTTTTGTTTAAGACATAGGTTTTACTCCAAAAACATACCTTGACATGTTTCGGAGTAAAACATATGTCTTAAACAAAAGAAAGCAAAAAGTGCATACACATCATTACATGTTTTAACCCTCAAGGACCTATACTAAAACCATCTACTGATCTAAAATGTCGAATAACTTTTCAACCATTGATCCTATTGATACAAATTGATAATTCAGGTAAAATGCAGTTTCTCAACTTTTCACTGGCATCAAATGTCTTACTTGGACGTTCAGAGGCTCTGTAGTGAACATGAAAACATGGTCATCGTTTGAAACATTGATTCACCAGTAAAACCCCTGTTTTTTGACAAATGACGGTGGTTGTAGACACTGATTTTTTTTTTTTTTATGTTCAGTTAACAATATATTATGTGGAAAAAGTTACTTTAGTTTCAGTTTTTTCTGTTGTGAGAAAACTTAACCCTATGAACATTTGTATGGGTAATAAATTAAATTATGCAGAGGATAACATAGTAAATGTTGATAAATCACTTAGGAAAGGTTAGGCACTGAGGAAGACAAATCTGTCTTTATGGGTTAAGCAATTATTGCTATGAGGCTAAGGATATAGGAAAATATCCAATTTTCACAAAAAAGAGAGAAAATGCAGAGGATAATTTTATAATAAATGGTGATAAATCACTTGGGACAGGGTAAATGTATAAGAATAGTTGTCGGTTTGTCTTTTAATTCCAGACTTGCTGATCTGGAGAATCACTGCAGATTTCTTAGTCTCAACCTATGGTTCTATTCATTGTTAATCTCTACATCCTTCACAGACTCCTTCTTCTGCATATTCGTACCTTGATGCCCTCTATCCTGAAGCCCAGTGTGTTGGTGGAGCTCATGGTCTCCCTCCACTGCATGTATCGAGGCTTGGTGACCCCCCGTTGTGAATGTTCCTGGGGAGTGGGCCCTTCACTGTCCACCTCTACCATCTTCCTGTACAGGTCCTCCCTGGGCCTGGGTCGCTCCCGGGCGCGAACCAGCTCCTCCTCTAGATATGTTCTGAAACAACACAAGGAATGTATTTGCAGATGACCGCCATGGTAGATACAGGGACAGCCCATGGGTTTGTGATAAATGATGCAAGATAAATAATTTACTTCAGGTAAAATGGGTCAAAAGAGATTTAACTAACAAGGAAAAGTCAAAAATGGTAAAATACCTTTCAGACAGATGATAGACTCTTGAAATAGCTAAACTATTGATAAATATTCATAGATTTTCTTCTAAGAAAGCCAAAACCTCACTTTTACAGACATTGGGGTTTTTTTTTTAAATTGTGATTTCTTGACCGATGAACAGACTCCCATGTCTGAATTTCACAGTGGATGGCAACATAATATACACTTCAGTGTGTTGATGAGCAGTACAACATATTCACCCTCACTTTATACATATGAAGCAGTTATGGGCAAACAGATGCAAATTTCAGTTTCACTTTGCGAGCTGCACTTCCTCTGTGCTGAAGAGGGAAGCTGAGAGGAGACTCCAGAGCGAGTGTTCAACTGTGTGAAACTGAGTGTGTGTATGTGCAAACTGGTGGTTTTGCAACTTTGTGGTTGCTTGTGTTTTTGACAAAGGGGAGTCTCCAGGGACACCCTGAGCGAGTGTATGTGTGTACAAGTCAGACATTTAAATAAAAAGACTGCATGATTTATTTATTTTTTTGCTTCCGAAAGTTTAATGCATGACTTTTATCTGTGTATGTAGTTACTTGTTTGAGTTGCATATAAAAGTCCCAACGTGGAACATGGCTGTATCTGTAGCCTATGTGCATGCACAAACACATTCATGCATGCTTGTGTGTGTCTGAGTTGTGTACATGACACAGTGAAGCACTCCGCCCACTGTGGCAGGAAGCCAAACATATCGTCTGCAGTTACAGCAGGTGTTCCCTTGTAGAGCAAAAAGGCTTGAGGCAGCACCTACAACAGTCATCAGTCTGCACCGTTCTCTATAATCCTCTACAATACATCCCCAGGATTAGACGTCTGTATAAACATCCATCCAATATTTAAAGACTGAAATGGTTTCCCGCATTATATAACCTTCGGGTATGCGGATGAGCATATTCTGCACACTTTGCATTTCATGTTCTAAAAGGTCATATTATTTGTATTAAGTCAGAATTCAAAAGTTGTTCATTTAGCATGATTTTTATAATTCTGACCCAGCCACTAAAATCTATAGCACTCTTAAATAAGAAGCTGTCTACGGTTAATGGGCCCTGAGCCCTCTTCTCTATTATCTTATTCAACCTACGCATGTTCTTACTATTAATGTTTTTATTCTTGATTTTATTTTTATTCCTACTGCTTCTATCATGCATTTTGATTTTATATATACTTGAATTTTTATATCCTTGGCACTGAAAATGAAGGAATGGAATTACTCATTCTTTTAAATTAATTGTATTTATTCTATTTATTTTACTGTGGAGAGGAAGGTGCAATACATACATTAGGTGTATTACATAATTGTGATTATGTTGATTCCAATATCATGTGACTGTGTGTTTTGTTTACTATATGTGTCCGAATGTGTATGCAGCAATGCAAAACAAATTTCCTGTGCGGGACAATAAAGTTTATCCTAATCAACATATTATTATAAACAATGGAAAAACACTAGCACGTTTCTCCAAAGTGAGTGAAAAATGCACATTGAAACATTTTAGAATTTAACATTTAACAAAAATAATGCATATTAGCCAATGTTGCTGTTAATCACTGACATATACCAGGCTGCAACAATGGAAAAAATGAGTAATACAAGTTTTATTTAGTATATGGGAAAAAAAAACAAAGTTTTTGTTTTTTCATCAAAAAATACAGTTTGTTTAGATTACAAACATGGTGTATAAAGGGTTAAAAATATGACAATTATTAAGTATTTGTTGTTTTTGTTTATGGCTCAAGTTGATGGTTGGTTAAACAAGCGCAAAGTGAATGTCCCTCTATATACAGTTGAATTCATAGTATGTAATAAGGCTTTCATGTCCCAATGCACATATACCGTCTTACCTCACACCCATCTTACAGTCCATGACGTTGGGAAGGTCAAAGTTTGCTAAGAGGTCAGTCATATGCAGGAAAGACTCTCCATCTTTTTCAACAACGCCGTGATAACCGGGCACAAATGGAAGCAGAGCGTCACCTCTGAGTTTCTCAAAACACTGCATCTCATTTTCAGAGAACTTCTTCAGAATGGTGCCCTCGTCGGCTGCTTTGAAGTTACCTGAGAGGAAGAGATAGAAAGTGCAAATACTTCAATAATACAGTACAGGTTTCAGATATCTATACTTTACTCCAGCATTTATTTATTTATTCTCACATTTTATCACAAACATCTGTACTTTCTACTCCTGATATTTTCACGACAGGTTTGTTACTGTAGTTTTAGTGGATTTGAAGGGAACCATCAGCTATTGGTTTGCTTTTAGCCGTGGTTTTACATTCATTTTCCCAACACAAAGACTAATATCAACCTGAATACATGAGCAATAACTTACAGAACAGATGATCCCTTGGTGCATCTATCGGTGCATAGAACATGACAAACCAAACAAAGAGTGTAACAACATAAACCGTTGCTCATAAAACTGGAATAATTTTGGATTCAGACACATTCTTCTTTTTATTCCTATTTATACACATCAGTAATCATATTTCACTAGGCACAACGATGCATACTGAGTCCATCAAGAATAAATGTCATGAGAAGAGGTAAAAATATAATTTTATGAGCAATTGCGTAACAGCAACACAAGACAATGTGAAAGACCAAATGCAAAAGGTTACTTTTTACTTCTATACATTAGAAACACTGATTCAGCTGAAATGTACCTACTTGTACCAAAGTCTATATGTTCTTCTCCTTGACTAAACAGTGTTTTTCCACCTCTTCTAAGAGTAAATATAGATAAGAAATGTTGGGTTTCAGACCTTCAAGGTCTGCCTTAAAGCACCAGAGACAGACAGTCACAGTATTAAGTTTTCTTGTTGTTGGAGGCATAGTTTTACTTCTTGATACTTCTTAATTCCTAACCCTTTATATGGCACTCATAGAAATACTCGGAAATTCAACATTTCAACCTTAGTGTTATTGGAGGACATAACAAGACTTAATTTCTTTTGTGAATTAAAAAAAAAGTTATGTAGAGAATTAAGGTTAATGAAGTTACCATATTTGGTTCCTTACCCATAAGTGGCACAAAAAAGAATACAAGAAAAGCACATCTTAGGTGCTAGAACATGTATTTTAGAACATCACTTACAAAACACTACAACATAAGTACTGATCCAGACACCTGTCAACATCCACATTATCCCTTTGAACATCATTACTTACATTAGTACCATTACTTCATGGTACCTAACAAAGCAGGTACACTCACTGTTCATGCAGAGGTGGACCTTATAGACCCTGTAGACCACATTGGACCTGAGATGGTTGACTCACTGTAACTGTTGCTGTCACTGTCTTGTAATGTGTGCGGAAATGACCAAAAATAGTCACTTGGCCGATAAAGGGTTAACTCGTACTTTGTGTAATATAATATACCACGAAATCTTTGAATAAAAACCCATGATATCTAAAACGGATCCAAGACTTTACGCTAAATTCTGACAGTGAAGGAAGCAAATCTTTCATTGCTTGAGTAGACGGTACCTTTATGCCCGGCCAGTTGAACCCAGTTTAGCTTCCTCCTCTGCGTTGCACTGAAAGGCCAGTGGACAATTGTCTTCAACTTCCACCACGGTTTGGGCTGATAAAGACAAAAACACAGACAGATGTCAATTGAATAGGAAACAATAGTCATAAGCACAACGAACAGAGGGGTTATAGACAGCTAAATACGAATCATTGAAGCGAATATGCAGTTTACTTCTGCGCGTCCTTATTCTGATCACAGGAGGAAGTGTTGTGAGGTCACCAGCTTTGGTCACCCTGTCTCCACTGAATAAACATCTGAACACATGTGAGACCTCTGATGTAGGTCAGATAAATGCCGTTTCTGTGGAAATTCGTATCTGCACTCGCCATCTATATTCAGCATTGCCATTTCAGTGTAATAGTGGCTTTACAACCATAACAGAGATAAAGTACAGCAAATAACATCCGCGCCGTGGGTTGAACATGCAGACATGTTGAATTTCACCACATGTCTGAATGGAACAGTTTGTACATCCTGTTACATAGATATACAGACTGTTAATACTGCTCATGATATACATACTGTTTCATTAATATACATACTGTTTTCATAGGCAATACATACAGTTAATATTAATATCATTCATAGATATACATACTGTTAATGCTGTAATTTTGCATCTATTCATGTTGTCCATTTTTATTTTTTAGTCCACTTAGCTCTATTCTTATGTTACTTTGTAAAATTGTAAAGTTTATATTCTATTTTTTCTATCTTATTTTTAGTTTTTTTAATTTTTTATTCGCTCTATTCTTATTTTCTGTACTGTGTGTAGTGTACTGTGTAGTGTTTAGTTAACTTTGTTGCACTGACTGGAGTAACACTCCTAACACAATGAAAATAACTTCTATTTCATTCATCAGAGTACATGCCCTTAAATGTAATATGTACTGTATTCCATGACATTATTAAAGGTAAGGTAATTAACTTGTTAATTCATGATGTCATTTCCTGTTTCCAGGTCCACTTGTGTTCATTTCTCTGTATTTGATCTGCTGTAGTACTCAGACCATAAAACACACCAAGGTGTCATTCTACCACTTTACATGTGATGATAAAGCACAGACTAAGTAGATGAAGTTTATAAGTAAAGTGACAATTCTTAAATGAATGAGGGAAAAAAAGCAAAGTTTGGTGCATTAGCCAACTACTGTTAGGTCCCACTGCATCTGCCAAACATTGTCTTAATGGGTTCCCCTGATTTACACTCAAGCTGTTATGAGGTGTTTCACATCTTTACACTTTCTGTTTGGTTTGTCTGTGCTTTATCTGTGCTGTCCAGCTCAGGGGAAAATAAATAAAGTAATGATTTATGTCAACACGGCCCAGCGAAGCAATTCACCCCAGTAAACAGACCTGGAGACTAAACAGCTCACCATCCACTGAGGGTAAAACAATAATTAGGCAAAACTACACCAACTACTGTGTATATAAATAAAATAAATTAGATTAACTCTTTCTGAACCTCACTCAGAGAAACAAATTATAGTAAACAAGAACACAGGTTCTGTTGTAATTGACCACTTTTACCCAGAAATTTATTTTATTTTATTTTCTCTGACGTTAGACATAACAAGTCAATTAAGATGTCCATTTGTCTCCACCAAAAAATCATGATAAAAGCAGAGGAATAAGAAAATGCAGTGAAAATCAGATAATTTCCTGTGTTTAATTTACTGTGCATGTAAATTCAAAGATTATTATATCAAAACAGAGAAAACTGAGGGAAACATGACTTTTTCAGCAAAATATATAATTAATTCTACATAAATCTATCATTAATTCTAAATAAAAGTGTCTACATCCACTGGACACAGGTTTTATTGGTGAATCAATGTTGCAGAAGACTACAAGACTCTGTAGTGACAGAAACTATGGATGCATCCGAAAAAGACATGGGATGCCGCTGAAAAGCTGACAAACTGTATTTTTCCTGAATTATTTATTGATAGGATTAGTGGATCAACAGTAATTAAACATTTTAGATTACTTTTTTTTTTTTTGCTGTCATAACATGGTAAATTTCCACAATACGGGACTAATAGAGGATTATCTTATCATATATTATCTTTATCTTAACATCCAACCTGCTTTTCACCCTAATGTACCGTGATTTTATTAACGTTTTAATCCCACACTATGCCTCCTTACTTTGTGATCCCATAAACATAGAAAAAGATGCTCCCAACACACACAGAAAAACACAGCAACAGCTTGCACATTTCACAGTGACACAGTAGCGCTTCACACTTATGAGGAAACGGTGCAGAACTGCCTCTTTTATTGCCTCCCAAAAAACTCACATCACAAATAAGACACATTTTTTACTCTGAGGTGGTCCTATTTCTTGTGTAATCACCTAAAACATGGCTGTTTTACACCTAACGAAGACATCAGTGAATCCGCGTTCCTGCCTCTGGCCAGAGGTCACTTTATTCACCGTGTTCTGATTGAAACAGGAAATGAAACCAGGACTCTCGTGTCAGCTCATGCATGAGTGTCTCACAGTTCAGCGTCCACACCGACAGCAGAAGCAGCCAGCCAAGTCTCTTAAATGTCAGGTGATATGCTTCACTTCATCCAACTTGTTTACTGATAATATCTCTGTGCAAACACGCCAGGTCAAATGCACACTGATTTTTTTTTTTCACTATAAGGTGACTCGTCAGGAAAATTACACAGTGAGTCATTTATTAAGAGCATTAAGAGATATTATCAGTAAAATAAATCAACATGAGTACCTACAATTAAGACCAATACAAGCAGGATTATGTAATTATTTGGTGTAAAGTCTGAGGGGATTTCTAAACTTACGCACACACATCATGCCAATACAACGAGGAGTGATATTTATATTACAAACATTGTATGACAGTAAAATTTCCTGGCATCTGCATCCCATGTCATGCTACCACACTGATGACAGAAACCACATCAGTTTATTTATGCTGATAACACTTGGAATAACAGTGTTGAATACAAATACCTTCAATCCTGTCAGAGGGAAACCAAAGTACAAACAGCCCTGCATTAAAAATAGATGTAATGCAGATAAGAAACCCAAACAAGGGTAATAATAGAGTTTTTTGTGCTCATATGAAGCATGAAAAACACAATCCAGGAGCCAAAAATGTTGTCAAATCAGTTGAAATCTCTAATTATCACAATTATTATCAACACTTTATATCATTCCAATGTGAAGAAGGAAATGACGACATTATTTGTGGTTGTAGATTATTTGCAAAAGACACAACAAGAAAAAAAAAGGTATATAAGATATAAAGAGGCATAACAGTGATTTAGTTCTTATTTGTTCATTTAATTGTAATGTAATGTAATGCACTGGCTTTTATAGCAAAAAGTGAAATTACAATATGAGTGAGAATATGACAACAACACACCTCTCGTTTTTATGCATGATTTAGTGTATATTTTGTAAATTTTTTTCTGATTTAATGTTTTGAAAGTCAGTGTAGGGAGTATAATATTAATTATTAATTAATATTTATTAATATTAATTATCTGAATTATTCATCCAGATATCGCTGCAGGACATCCTTCTCATGCCTTGTCTTCAACATCAGACAGTGTCGGAGAAAAGTAAGAAGTAATAGTAAAACAACAAAACATTTACTTATAATTTAAAGAAAATAAACCCTTAAGACCTTAAAATGATGTTGCGTTAACCATGGCAGCCAAACCCCAATTAAAATTATCACAATAAAAAAAAAAAAATACTGTTACGTGATATAAAATTCTAACACACTTGTCAGAATTGTTGTTTTATTTGCATCGACAGGCCTGTTGTTTGTCTGAAGCAGTGACTTGAGCCCACACTGCTTTAACAAGTAAAAGACAAGCCACTGGCTGTGTTGTCATCGTGACAATACACATAAACGACTGAGAGACCAGCCGGCGAATCCCACTGCAGCCATGAGCCTGTTCATCCAGTCTGTTCTGAGTCACTTCTCTACGGTGTTTCCATTTGCACAGTCGACACTTCAACTCTAATTTCATCTGAAGCCGACATTCTAAAGCACAGGTGTCAAACATGTGGCCCGTGGGCCAAAACCGGCCCTCCAAAGCTTCCAGTCCGGCCCGCGGCAGGATTTTATAAAAAATTATACTAAAGATATTAATAGTCAAGGTGTTGAACTTGTTTTAGTTCAACCCAATGTGAGCTAAAGTAAAATAATAGCAAAATAGCATCTCCAGACTGGTCTTTTTTGTGGTGTCGGTCTTGTCACGGACTCTACTCATGACTTGGTCTCGGACGTAGCGGTGTCGATGGGATTTGTACAAAAACCGAGCAAGCCGCATCATCACAGAATAGTGTCATTATTTATTAAGTGCCTTCTTCAAATGCAACCAGTCGGATGACCCTTTATCGGCCAAGTGACTATTTTTGGTAATTTCCACAAACATTAAATATGAGGCCAATCCTGTCCCACTGAGATCCAGAAGCATGTTGGTTTTTATAACACTATAGTGATTCAGAGAGACTTTATAGAAACTTTGAAGTTGTAAATGGTGAACATGAGAGATTTTTGTTAGTTTATGACCTTATAACAGTTGTTTTATTGAATGTGTTTACTTTTTAGCAAGTGCTGCTCGGATGTTTTATGGCAAGAGGAGGGAGACTGTTGTCAAGCCAACCGACGAGGAGGTAGATGACGATGTCCAGTAACACGCAAAGGTGTATTTCAGTGAGTGCCCTATAAAGGGTTAAAAACATGTTACACTGTATAAATGCCAGCCCTCCACAGTCCACACACATCATACAAATTACATTTAAGAAAATGTCAGCGAAGTCAGCAGTGATTAACTTTGGCTTCACAGAGCACAAAGAGTATATCTGCAACACATCCCAGAAAAAGAATATTCATGAAATATAGGCCTAACATGGAACTATGACAAATCTGGGTGATTTAAACTGAAAGACATAAGGACAATATAATAGAAAAGACAACATGAATTTGATCTAACTAGTCATGACACTTTACAGCAATGCCTTTTGCTTTACAGTTGATATGAGTCATCATGTCATGTCCATTCTAACTCTAGTCTGTTTTCGGTCTTGGTCTTGGTTTCGGTCTCGGTCCCGCCTTAGTGTGTCCTGGTCTTGGTCTTGATACCCTCTGGTCTCGGCAGTGTCTTGGTCTCAGTCTAGCCAGTCTTGACTACAACACTACCCTTTAATAGTAAAATGTGAACAACCTGAAAATGAAATACGATTTGAACAATATTCTGGCTGTTACTAAATGTTTTGTGCATCTGTAGGTCCCATCTGTTAGTTGTGTTAATAATAAGCTGACACATAATATTGTAGAAATGATTATTATTTTACTTCCACATTCCATACCTCAAAATTTCAACAATATTATGCCTGTTAACACGTTTGTGTAACATTGTGTGTAATACATGAGGCATAATATTGTTAAAATTGCACTTATTTTCCTAATAAATTTCTGTTTTTCTAGTTCACATCTTTTTTGTAAAAGGATCATTTGTAAATGTGAATATTTTCAGAATTTAATGTTTTTATTGCACTAAAACAACAAGAAAAAAAATTGGAGTTGTCATTATTTATATGTTATTATGCTATTATTTTAACAGTTTGGCCCACTTGAGATCGAATTCATCTGAATGTGACTCCTGAACTAAAATGCTACGTGAGTGATTTTGATTTCCTGAAGTGGTTCTCTGTTAAATGTCAAAGGCCAAGATGAAAACTAGCAACTGGCCACAAAAAAACATTATCACACAATGACACATTAGCGTGTGTGTGTGTGTGTGTGTGTGTGTGTGTGTGTGTGTGTGTGTGTGTGGGCTGAATGGGCAAGAACGTACAAGCAGAGGCCACAACACCAACATGTTTCCATTTCAAGTTGCGATGTCTTAAACTCCAAAAGAGCCCATTACAATCTGGAACTTTCTGTGGGAGAGCTTTCATTCATACGGCTGGACAATGTTCCAGAAAAATATTATACACACAGGCTTAACAAGTAATGTGTATTCAGTCTGTTTAAAGTAAAGTGACAGCTACAGGCCTTGTATGGACACGGCAAAGACAAGTTAGACCATAACAACACACAGACGCACAATGAATGTCTGAACACGTCTAATAAGGTGACAGTGAGACAAAAAGCAGATTACATTTAGCTAATTTTAGGGCAGAAACACTGAGGTGACTCATCATGATCACATTTCCCTACAAAGACGACGGTGTAAAGTCTATACTACTGTAAAAATGCATCAACTCATAAGTAACTGTAGCTCTAACAGGAGTAAAGCAGCGATATTTCGTGCATATGCAGCATATTCGGTAGTAGAGCTGAAGCTTGTCTTATCAGCCAAGA
This sequence comes from Apogon talboti, assembly GCA_037367365.1. Taxonomy (NCBI): domain Eukaryota; kingdom Metazoa; phylum Chordata; class Actinopteri; order Kurtiformes; family Apogonidae; genus Apogon; species Apogon talboti. The sequence goes on from JAPQRQ010000016.1 coordinate 27,094,617, forward strand.
ATGTCCACGGCAAACAAATTTCCACCCACAGCATCTATTGAATTAAAAGCCAGTCCTTCAACACTTGGTGTGTGTGCAGAGGGAGGGGCGCTCAGTGTTACAGCACAGACTGAAGGCTGAAAAGATGACTGAGTGACATGTTTATGTAACACACAACCAGCTGGAAATACAGTATAACTAAACACACAAATGTGTAAGTACCAGGGCCGGGACATAAGGACAGAAATGGTATAGCTATACAAAAAGGTTCATGTCAGTCGAGGTTGATGATTATCACAATAATTATTTCTTTAAAGGTTGGTGTAAAGGTTGGTTTTTGGTTCTGAGTGACAGTTTGGGAAAAATGAGATGAAAATAAGACATAAACAAGGTGAAGGTGAGACACAAAATGAGGTGAAGATGATAAAAAAAAAAACAAGGCAAAAATGAGATGAAAATGAGATGAAAATGGAACAAAAAGTTTGGTGAAAATGAGACAAAAACAGTGGGGAAATGGGGGGGGGGGGGGTTATGTGAAAATGACAAAAAAAAAAATACAAAAATTAAAATAATATTGAGACAAAAATTATGTAAAAATGAGGCAAAAACATGATCAAAACAAGGTAAAAATGACAAAAAAACAAGACAAGATGACAATGAGATGAAAATCAGGAAAAAACAAGACAAAAATAAGATAAAAACAAGACTAAGATGAAACGCAACAAGACAAAGTGCATCTGTATTGTCTTATTGCGTGATTTCATGCTTCTTGTGTTAATTTTTTTTTCAAACTAGCCTCCTTTCAGAGCAGAACCTGAGAAACACTATATTATATTCTTATATTTATACCATATATTTTTGTCAACATCAGACTACATGGGAGAAAAGTTCAGTAAAACAAAAAAAAAAGCTTTTCTCTTTACATAAACCAAATAAAACCTTGTATTGTGATTATGTTTTCTCTGGGATCAGCGACTACAGCTTTATAATATGAATAATATACAACAAAATCACAATAAATATCTGCACAAATGAGTTTTTATCTAAAATACAGCCTAGTTTAATTTGTTCCTCATTAAACATAATCAAACCTGAGCTGATGTACAACAAAAACACACCTCGGTATCAGCAGTACAACAGCCGCCACACAACAAAGCTCCTGTCACTTTCAGCAGCTTCTTCATGTTGGTTTCAGTTCATTGTCTGCAGGATCTCTGAGGTAACGGGAAAGGTTTTAGATCAACAGACGCAACTCAATTTCAACTCACTAGTCACATTTCCTGAAGATTATCCTGTATCCTCTCTGGCTGTCTGGGACTTTTAATTTGTCTTTTTTGCGTAATCTTAAACACACACACACACATGTTTGACGGGCAGAGCTGACACATGAAAGTTCCCAGATATCTACAGAACGTACAGAGCCTCAGATCAGATGCAGAAATAAGCTCTGAAATGTGGAAGTGACTAAATGTCCCATGAGAAATCTTTACTGGAAGAGTTTACAGACTTTGCATAAGTACTAACAGTGTTATTGCCCTGTAATTGCCTGTGTTCTGTTCTCAGAGATCCCAGTGGACTGTGAGGGAGTACTGTTAGTCTAAAAAGCTGTGCAGCACTGCTTCTCTGTCTCTCTCCTGTCCACCAGAACATCAGATCATACTGTAACAGGCTGAATCCATGCACACATAGGAGGTCATGCCAGAGTGAATATATGTGCACACACTACTGGCGATGTACTCATGCATGACAGGAAGGCAACACAAAGTCAACGGAATCACTTCAACGCAAGCTGTGTCTGGAAAATCTAAACCCATCCTAAGGTTCTGATGCTTTGGTGTCCATTCCTCACCTCTCCAGGGTCCACCAGATGCTCCAAAGTGACGATGCCTTTGCTTTTGCTCTCGTTGTCGCTGAGGAGATCGTCCTCGGACTCCACTATGGAGGAACCCGTGGAGGAGATGGAGGAGTTGGACAGTTTCCTGCGCAGGGTGCCGTCCACGGCATCGTCCCAGTCCTCCTGCTGCATCTCCCGGGACGTGCCGCCTCCCTCCGGGGTGATGGTGACCTGTGGTACCCTGCGCGTCTCCATCAGAGTCGGCGGTGCGCTTTCTGGGGAAGGGGCTTGGTGGATGAGCTCATTGCAGATCTGGGGTGATGACTTCGGGGCTGATCTTCGTTCGGAACGGGGCCCCTCGTTGATGCCAGAAAGCCCCAGGTCCTTAGAAGTCTTTCTCCTGCACTCTTTGGGCATTGGGTCGCTGAATCCGTCGTGAGGGCGCACGACGGGGAGGTTCACATGCGCGCTCCAAATCTGGTCATTTTACTGTGTTGATGGGTGAGAAGCAGCAGTTCGATTCCCTCCCTCTGTTTTTTTTTTGTTGTTGTTGTTGTTGTTGGAGTTTTCTCCTAAAAAGCCTCCGTCATCCGCTCACCTCTGTGCGCACTGCTGTCAAGAAGGGGAACCCCTCTCTGCTGGTGGCATGGCTCGGCGTATACGCGGTTTACCCACGCGCGCGCAAACGCACGCAGCAGTCACACACATGCACAAGGTTTATCTTCCGCATTGCCTGAGTCGCTTCCTGACTGAACAAAACCATCTGACAGGTTCAGTTTTTTGTTTTTTTTTAAAGTTGCAAATCGACGCTTTGCTCATATCGCTCATGACCCAAAATGCATAAAAGAGCTTAACTCGGTGTAAGACGCGTCAAAACGCAGTTAATCCACAAAGACAGGAAAGGAAGGCTGATGCTTTCGATTACTGCGTTAAAACTTACTCACACATCCGTTACAACTGAAGCTGTGCCTTTAAAGTTTGGTTTCCCAGCATTACGCACGACCAGTTTAGAAAATATAAAGGCTGGTATGGATTAAACCCATGTCACATCACAACCCAAACATAAAGAAACCAAAAACAGACACTTTAAGTCATTAGGTTCATCAGCAACGGATGATGAGGAGACTCTTGTGTTAAAAATCAAATAGCTTCTCTTTTGTTGGGATGATTTAGTGCAGGATTGATTGTTTTATTTATTGTTAAACAGATTAAAATTCTGGCAAAAGCAAATAATAAATCAAACTATTATTGCTTCCACTAACACTATTAACATATTCCTAATCTTCATCTTCAGGTTTAGCAAAGGAGAGATAGATATGATTGTGTGTAATATGATTGAAAACTGAACACTGAAGTGAAATGATGTGTTTTTGAGACACAAAAGAGGAATAGGGGAGTTTTAGAGGAATCTTTCTATGTGGTTTGTTTAATCTAGAACTGAGTAGATATAAAAGGAGAGTCCTAATAGTGCAGGTTGGAGAAGTATCCTGTAAAGAGTTCAGTAAGAACTTTATACGTTCAGATCTGAAGGAAAAGTCCAAAAATAGTCACCATGTTGAGTATTAGAATAAAAATTTTGGATATGATTTGCACAGTATAACTTAAGTAAATATCAAATGTTTCTTTCTTTCTTTCTTTCTTTCTTTCTTTCTTTCTTTCTTTCTTTCTTTCTCTGACTA